>OX387243.1:156093852-156276197 GCA_947561735.1 Cenchrus americanus | reverse complement strand
TCCATCTCCACGGTGGCGGGGATGGGCTCCTCCACGGGGAGTTGGTGCGGCGGCAGGGGTGCGAGCCCGGGCGCATGATGGCCTCGATCTCGCGGCGTCGGGCGTTAAATGCCGTGTACGGGACGGGCGCACGCGTGCGGGGGCGCCGTGAGCGTGGCGGGCCCCGGCCGAGGACGGAGCGGACCCTCGGCGAGACGAGATCCACTCGAGGGGTGCGAGCTGCCCTCGGCAGGACGGGCCGCTCGAGGGAAGAGGTTGCCCCTCGAACGGGCGGAGCCCGCTCGAGAGGAGCGCGCCCTCGGCGAGGCGGAGCCCTACTCGAGGGGTCTTCTAAGCGGGCCGTCTTGGTGGGCCGCCGGAGTCCGCCGCGTAGGCCATGTCTGCCACGGTTAGGTGCCTGCAGGGTTAGGCTTAGCGTGTTTTGATGCCAAGATTTAGGTGAGGGTTTCCCCATTGTTAAGGGGACCCCTAGGGGCGGTCCCCGACGATCGCCCCTCGAGCATGCGGGTTTGCCATTGAGGCTCCCGCGGATGCGGAGGCAATGCGATGGGACTTTCTTCCCCTCCTTGTTTGCGAACGCTTTCCGTGGGGCCGCGTCGGCGCGCTCCCGGCGGATCCTAACCCCGAAGCCTGCCGGGGTGTGGGTTCTCCTGCGGGGGTTGACCCGTGAGAACTTTGGTCGAGGAAAGGCGTGGCACATCGCTGCCAACCGGCATTGGCGGTGTTTCAGCCGGCTTCGGGGGTACACGCTCCTATCCTGCTGTCTCCCGGCGGGTGCAATTTTCAAGGAGGTGTAGCCGTGCGTCAAGCCCCCGAGCCTTGGCCCGTTCGAGGCGATCGGGTCGGCCGGCCGACTTGTTTTTACGCGCCCTCGCCGTCCCTCCGCGGGACGGAGGGTGAGGGCTCTCCACGACTCCCATCGGCGGGTCGCGAATCGCGGATTCCTCGTCGGGCGCAGCGGGTGGTTCAAGTGGACGCCCATGCCCCGTTCGATAAGGGTAGGGCTCGCGCGGTCGGAGACACGTCCATGGAAGCGCTTGCGTGGGTTTGCTAGGTGGGGCTCGGTCCGTTCGCTAGGGACCGAGAGGGCGCGGAAGCTCTCCCTCGGTGGGATCCCCCAGCCAGCTGCCCTCGGCGGCTCCCGAACACGACATGTGGGGCGCCCTCGAGCCAACGGGGCTCGAGGAACGGCTCGAATGCGCGTGCCCTCGTCGTCCCTAACTCTAGTGGTCGCCGGCGCTCATTCGAACCGTCGAGGTCGGGCTTCGGACCTCTCCCGATCGGTAAGGCCGTGCGGGGCCGCGTACGGGCAGGCCCGTCTTTTCACGTTTGCGGCCGTCGAGGTGCAGGCGTGCGGACCCTCGAGGTCTTCGTTGGTGGCACAGCGTATGTGCTTTCTTTTTAGAGGGTTGACATCATCTCGAGCCAAGGGTCATGCCACTCGAGGGTTTTACGTGGCATGGGTGCCCGCGGTTGCTGCTCTACAGAAGCGAGGTCCGGACGGCCTTCTCACGTTGATATCCGTCGAGGTCGCCCTTAGCATTGAGCCGAGGGTCATGCGGCTCGAGGGGTTTTGCGTGGCATGGGTGCCGCCGTCGCCTGCTCTACACGCAGAAGCCGGGTCCGAGGGCTGCCTTCTTACGTTGGCTGTCCCATCGAGGGTCGCCTTTGCTTCGAGGCGGGGGGTCCGCCTAGCTCGGGGTGCTCATGCTGCAACGCAAGCTGGGCATTAAAATGCCTTCGCGGTCGTGGCCGCGGTTTTGCGACGCGGGCGCGCACTTTTGGGGCCGGCGCCGGCGCGCGCGCGCGCGTGGGCGGCGCGGCGGGCGGACGTGACGGTTTTGCCTCGGTTGCGCCGGTCTTCGCCGTAATGATGACCCGCTGCGGTGTTTTAGCCGCTTGCGGTCGTGGTGGGGCCCGCGGTTCGACGCGTGGAAAGATTCCTACTTGATTAATGCTAGTCGGGGGCGTCCGCTCCGGGAGAGCTCGCCGTCGGCCTATAAAGCTGGCAGGGAGGAAGGGACGGCGGTTTTTTACCTTCGCTTCTCACCGTTTTCGAGTCCCTCCCATCCCCTTCGCCTTCGTCTTGCTCTTGCCACGCGCGGCCGCTTGTGGGCTTTTCTCCGTTCCTCGCCCTCCGCCTTCGCATTCCGCCAGGTCCCGCCACATCGCGCCGCCTCGGCTCACGGTTAGATCTCCCACGGAGCCGTCTGCGCCGGGAGAGGTCGCGGTGACCGGCTCGCCCTTGGCGGCGGTCGCCGCCCGGCCGGTGTCGGCCAACGAAGACGGGCGCCGGCGGAGTGGATCGTGCGCCGGCGGCCACCATGAGCCGGCCCGCCGGAGGGCTACGTGGTGAGCTTCTCAGCTATCACGAGCGAGGCTTCAACGCGCCGGCGAGCACCTTCATG
The DNA here is from genome assembly GCA_947561735.1 of Cenchrus americanus. Classification (NCBI taxonomy): domain Eukaryota; kingdom Viridiplantae; phylum Streptophyta; class Magnoliopsida; order Poales; family Poaceae; genus Cenchrus; species Cenchrus americanus. The sequence goes on along the minus strand of OX387243.1, from coordinate 156,273,789 downwards.
CGGGCGATGTGCCACTACTGCGGGGTGGAGGGCGTTCACGAGTTTCGCCCCCAACGCGATCTCGCGGCCGGCCCGTTCGTGGGCGTCTGCCCAAGGTCCCCGGGATCCCGATCCGGCGGGATCTGCGGGTTCTCACCTTTCGCGGGGAGCTCATCACATGGCCACGTCGGACGGGGACCGCCGTGCGGTGCGCGCCGCCGGATGTCGCTCGCCTCGCGGGGGGCAGCTCAGGGGGGGGGGGGGGGGGGGGGGGGGGGGTTTCTCCCCCCCATGACGACGAACAACGCCGGCGGGAGCGGGGATGGTTCTCTACGCGCAACGCGGGCCCGACCTTCCCCCTACACGGGCCGGGTGTTCAAGGAGAGCTTTGCCTCACGGGGCTACGGGGGTGTCCCCGCCTTCCCCGGCTGTCGGGGCGCGGCGGTCCGTCCTCGCCGCCTGCGGTGGCCCCCCGGGGGAGCTGGGGCGCGCGATGGGCGTCCTTGCCTTCCTCCACCATCGGCGGATCGTGCGGGGTCGGTGGAAAGGCAGCGCTGCATCTTCGAGATGGCGGGAGACGTCCAACCCGCTCGACTCAGCGAGGTCGCCGGATGCTCCCAGACACCCCTCGAGCCGGCCGTACGCGCTCACCGGGGCGCGGAGCGCCGTCGGCCTCGGGGTGCCGCCGCACGCGGGCGGACCGTGGGACATCGAGATGCTCCCCATCGGCCGGGTGCCTTTGCCTCACTGACATACCTTTGTTGCTCCTGTGTGCGGGCCCGAAGGGTGAAGTTCGACACATCGCCAGGTCCGTTCCGCCCACTCCCAGGCTCCCGTGCGCTCGTGCGGGCGGCGCGACGGGCGGCGGAGCGGGCGGCGCGCAAGAGGGAGCACGCCGGGCGTCGTCCAAGCGCGCCACGGCCAGGGCGGGCCGCGGGTGCGGCGGCGCGAGGGCGCGGGCTCTCTCCCCGGATGTCGAGGAGCCCTCGTCTTCGGACGAGGACGAGGAGGAAGAGAGGTGAGGGGGGAGGGTCCCTCGACCGGGGTGGCGACTGCGCCCCCGTCACGGAACCCGCGCGCGGCGTCGGGGGGCGGCTTCGTACGGGGCGGGCGCACGGCGCCGCCGCCGCGCTGTCGTCGTCGAGGGCGGTACCCGCCGCGGAGTGCGCCGGCGCGCGCCACGGAGGTGCGGGCGGCGGCCGCCCGTGCGCGCGTCAAGCGTGCCGCGCGCGGGGGAGCGTGCCGCGCGCCAGTCGTCATCGTCGAGGGGCGCGGCCGCCGGGCGTGCGCGCGCGGGGCGAGCGTGCCCCGCGCGCGGTGGCGCCTTCGGGGAGGTGCGGCGTCGGGCGCGCCGCCGCGCCAGGGGCGGGCGGTCGCCCGTGCGTGCGGCGGCGCCGTCGGGAGCGCTTCGCGGGCGCGGCCCCGCGCGCGGGAGCTTCGTCCGCCGAGGCCTCGAGGGAAGGAAGCGGGCCTTTTCCTCTGCGAGGTATAGGGGCTGTCCTTCTTCGTTTGGTTCGGCTCGTCGATGACTAAGTGCTCACCGACCCTCAGATTCGTTTCTTTGGCGGCGGTGCTGGCGGTTCCTCCTCGGCACCCGCCAAGGTGCGCCGGACGGACGCATCGATCCCCACCGGCGGCGCTCGTCGAGGGGTCGCGCCGAGGACAAGTACGGCGGCGGGCGCGAGGCTCGCAAGACTCCCGTGCGGAGCCTCGAAGCCCGGCCCCGGCCGAGTCCGGCTCCCGCCGCGGTGCGGCCCGAGAGGCCGCGGGGGTCGGCCGGCGCGGTCGTCACGGAGACGCGCGGGCCGCGGTGGCGGCGGCGGTGGAGGTGCGGCCGCGGTGGGCGCTCTTGCGGAGGGAGAGGTGGAGCGGGCGCGACCTGCGGGGGCGCCCGCGGATGTGGCGGTACGGCGGGGGGTGGCGGCACGGCGGCACAACGGGCGCCGTGGCCGCGGAGGCGCGGAGTGGAGGTCCGGCGGAGGCGGCGGCGAGCGGCGGGCAGCCGCCGGGCGGTCCTGCGGGGCGGAGGTGGGTGGAGCTCTCGGATGACTCCCCGCCGCCTGGGTGGAATCGATGGGCCAGAGCCCGGCGCGGGAATTCCCCGAGCCCCGGGGAGAGGGGCCCTCGTGAGGCGGCACGAGGGTCACATGGTGGTGGGGGGCCGAGGGAGCATGGTGCGAGGCCTCGTCCTCCCACGGCGGCCATCGCCCCCGGGTGGAGGGGGCGAGGTGGAGGATCCCTTTGCGTTCGCGGGACGCTCGGGGGGAGGGGGGGCTACGGGGCGACCAGGGCCATGGCGCCACGGCTTAACCGCGCGGAGACGAGGCGGCGCGGGTCCATAGCCGGCCCGCCCCGGCTCGTCTTCCGGGTGAGCCATGGTTGCTCGCCCCTCTTCCCTTTTGTTTCTATCCTATTATTCAAGTCTTGGCGCTTACGGGATTTGACGTGTGGATGCCGGGGAGCTCGCGAGCGCGCGCCCACGACAAATGCGGCGCGTTCCGCCGGGTGAACGCGGGAAGCCCGGCGGCCTCGGGGGCAATGCGGCGCTTTCGACGCGCTTGCGGACGCTCTTAGGACGCGCGGACGGAGCGGGGGGCGGTCGTGCGGGCCCGGCGACATGGTGCGGCAGAGCTCCCCGAAGAGCTCGGGACGGGGCGCCACCGCCGGCGTTCGAGCCTCGAACGGATTCGTGCAGCCCTCGTTGATCGTGACGAGGCGGCGCAGAGATGCGCGCACGGGGGGACACGGAGAGAGGCGCGGACGGCCCGGGCGCAAGGCGAGAGGCGGAGGTGGCCACCGCTCGCGCGCGAGCACGGGAGCTCCGCACGTCGCTCGAGGGGGCGCGCGGGCGCACGCGCCGAGCCGAGCAGGTGGCGCGCGGGTTGGAGCGACGCGCCAAGGAGGCGGACGACCGAAGGCCGCCCTCGACGCCGCGAGGCTGCGCGCCCTCGTCGTCAGCGAGGAGCGGCTCTGCTGCAGAGGGCGCCGCCGCCGGGGGGGCGAGGAGCGAGTCGCACGGCGAGGGCGAGGCCGCCCTCGTCGATGCGATGCGGCGGAGCGAGAGGCCCCGCCCACGAGGGGACGCGGGGGGGAGTCGTTGGAGGAGCGGAGCACCGCGCTCTCCAAGGTTTGAGGACGAGCGCTCGTGCTCGGCATCGGTAACGCCAACCGGGGAGGCGGCCCTCGCGGGCGAGGGCGAAAGCCGTCCGGCGCCTCGGCCGTCGCTCGGGCGTGCGCCAGGACTTCGAGATGGAGAGGAAGCAAGTCGAAGGTGAGCCACCGCTTGACTCTTGCTGGCCGGTTTTTTGTTTGGGAACTCGCATTCCCTTTTTACGATTTCTTCTTGTCTTGTCGATTCCGGGCTTGCGCACCGCCTTGGGGCCCCGCGAGGCGGGCGGGCCGGCGGCTGCCGAGCTTCCTACGACTCCTGCGGCGGGGAGTTGCGAGGTGCGCGCGATGCGGCCCTCGAGACACCACGTCGTCGAGGAGGGCGAGGCCCGGCCGGCGGCTCCTCGGCGGCCGTATGCGTGCCCTCGGTGGCCATGTCACGGCGGATGCGCGGGGCGTTGCGGCTAGGGGTCCGAGAGGGCCCTCGGAGTGGTGCGATCCCACTATGAGGTGAACTCGAGCGGCGGCAAGGCTACGTTGTGCCGAGGGCGTCGAGGACGAGGTGGCCATGGAGCGCGCGGATGCGCTCGGCTGCGCGCCGCCGGGTCGCTCGCCGAGGCCTTCGAAGAATTCCTCTTCCGGACGCCGCCCCGTTGCTTCTGCTCCTCCCTTTGAAAGCCGTTGGGCGCCTAGGCCCGGCCCTCTGTTTATGTGTATCGGTATTCGGGCCTCGTGGCCTTTTGTAAACAAGTTATTTCATGAACATGGGTATTTGTTGTAAATGAAATCGTCTGTTTTATCACGCTTTTTTGTTTCTCCTTCTTCACTGAGTGGATTCTAGTTAGTGGAGTTCGATTTTCGTAGGGGGCCCGGCGGGTTGGAGGCGAGAGAGAGGGCCATAGCCGCGCGGCGTAGGCTATCTCGGCTCGCGCGCTCCTGCCCCCGTGCGCTGCGCCTGTTCGAATCGTGACTCGAGGTTGAGTAGGCGACAGCTTAGCGCGTGTTGTTTTGTTTTTTACGCGAAAAAATGGGGGACCATTTTGGGGGGGGGGGGGGGTGCTCCCTCCCCGATGGCTCCGAGGGTAACCGGGTTTTCGGGGGGAAAGCGAGTTGCCCTTTTATTAGATTTGGAGCGTTTACATAGTTGACACCAGCGGGGTGTTGGCCATGTGTTTTTACAACGGAAAGTACTTGGAAAAATCCTAGCTAAGGGTAGAAGCGACGTAGGCATTGGATGTTCCAAGCGTTGGTGAGCTCTTCACCGTCCTCGTTGGCCAACTTGTATGTGGCCGGCTTGAGTACCTTCACCACAACGTAGGGTCCCTCCCATGGGGGGGCGATAGCTTGTGGCGCCCTCGGTTGTCTTGGCGTAGCCTTAGGACCGATCCCCTTCGGCCGAAATCCGTCGACGTATCTTGCGCGCGATAGCGTCGTAGGAGCGGTAGTACCTCGCGGAATGCATCAAGGCTACGAGGCGTGCCTCGTCCGGTTGGTCCGGCGAGTCCTCGCGGGCCGGCGGTTGGCATCCTCGTTGTAGCCTCGAACCACTGGGTGACCGTATTCCAAGTCCGTGGGGAGGGCCCCGGCCTCCGCGCCATGTACTAGGAAGAACGGGGTGAACCGATGGCTCTGCTTGGGGTTGTCCTTGGGCTCCACACGACCGGTAGTTCTTGGAGCCATTTTCGCCCGGTTGTTGGTGGTCGAAAATTCGGGGCTTGAGGCCACCAGCGGGATCATGCGTTGGCACGCTCCACTTGGCGGTTGGTGTGGGTGTGCCACGGCCGCCCGGTCCACGCGGATGTGGAACTTATCACGAGAACTCCAAGAACTTCCCGGCCCGTGAATTGGGATCCGTTGTACGTGATGATGGAGTTTGGCACTCCAAAGCGGTAGACGATGTCGGTGAAGAACGTGACCGCCTGCTCGGCCCTTAAATTCGTGATGGGGCGTACTTCCACCCACTTGGAGAATTTGTCAATCGCGACTAGTAGGTGGGTGAAGCCCCCGGCGCCTTCCGCGGGGCCGACGATGTCCAACCCCCACACGGCGAACGGCCATGTCACGGGGATCGTTTGCGGGCGTGAGCGGGCAAGTTGGACTTGCGGGCGTAGAATTGGCACCCTTCGCGGTGCGCACGATTTCGGCGGCGTCGCGGCCGCGGTAGGCCAGTAAAAGCCTTGGCGGAACGCGTTGCGACGAGGGGTGCGGGGTGCGGCGTGGTGGCCACGGGTCCCCGCATGGATGTCCGGCGGAGCTCGCGCCCCTCGGGAATGGGCACGCACCGTTGTAGGATGCTCGACGCGGCGCGCTTGTGCGGCTCGCCGTCGACGAGGGTGAAGGATTTGGCCATCCTGGCGATGCGCCTGGCCGCGGCCCGGTCTTCGGGGAGTTCCCCTCGAGCGATCCAGGCAGTATACTTCTCCCGCCAGTCCGCACGGACGGGGCCGGCTCGATGTCCATCGCGGCGGCCTCGTGGGGCCGTACCCCTCGAGGAGGGAGAGCACGTACGCCTCGTTCGAGGGGTCCTCGTCCATGGGCTCCGCGCCGGCCCCGGATTCGAGGGAGCCCCCAGGGTTCGTTGTGACTCGAGGGGTAGGGCTCGAAGACGACCGAGGGTTGAGCTATGTCACGCGCGAAAACGTTCGGGGGGACGGTGATCCGCCCGGACGCGATCTTGGCAAGTTCATCCGCCTCTTCGTTGTATCTCCGGGGTACGTGGTTGAGCTCGATGCCGTAGAACTTGTCCTCGAGGGCCCGCACGGCCTTGCAGTAGGCCTCCATCTTGTCGTCGTGGCAGCTCGCGTTCTTCATGACTTGATCGATTACGAGGCTGCGAGTCCCCCCGCACGTCGAGGCGCTTGACGCCCAACTCAATGGCGATTTTGAGGCCGCGGAGGAGGGCCTCGTATTCGCCATATTGTTGGATGCGGGGAAGTGGAGGCGCATTTGCGTAGCGCATGTGCTCTCGAGGGGTGACACGAAGAGCGGGCCCGCACCCGCTCCTGTCTTCATCACCGAGCCGTCGAAGAACGGAGTCCCGACGTGCCGCTTGAATGCCGAGGGGGCGGCGGTTGCGTGTCCGTCCATTCGGCGACGAAATCGGCTAAGATTTGCGATTTGATGGCCTTACGCGGGGCGTGGCGAGCGTCTCGCTCATCAACTCCATGGACCACTTGGCAATCTGCGCCCGCGTCGGGGTTGCGAATGATCTCTCCTAGCGGGAAGGAAGAGGCCACGCGTGACCGGGTGGGCCTCGAAGTAGTGGCGGAGCTTGCGCCGCGGCGAGGACTACCGCGTACAACGAGCTTCGGACACGGGGGTAGCGCGTCTTTGTGTCCGACGGGACTTCGCCGATGTAGTAGGCGGCCTGCGCACGGGCAAGGCGTGTCCCTCCTCCGTGCGCTCTACGACGATCACGGCCGACCACCCGGGTGGTTGCGGCCACGTAGAGCTGCGGGGGTTCGCCGTCTCGCGGCGGCGTGAGGATTGGAGCGTGCGTCGGGAGACGCCTTCGGCTTGTCAAGCGCGTCCCGGGCCTCGGTGGGTCCGGGAGAAGCGTTCGTGCTTCTTGAGCGGCCGGAGAGGGGCGAGGCCCTTCTCACCGAGCCTCGAGATGAAGCGGCTTAAGGCGGCGAGGCACCCCAACACCTTACGCACCCCCTTTGAGGTCCCGAATTGGACCCATTCGCTCGAGGGCCGCGACCTTTTCGGGGGTTGGCCTCGATTCCCCGGCGGGAGACGATGTATCCTAGGAGCATGCCCCGCGGCACTCCAAAGACACACTTTTCGGGGTTTAGCTTGACCCCGTTGGCCCGTAGGCGGTACCGAACGCGACACCAAGGTCGTTAACCAGGTCGTCTGCCTTCTGGTCTTGACGACGATGTCGTCCACGTAGGCTTCGACCGTCCGCCCGATGTGATCCCCAAAAACGTGCTGCATGCGAGCGCGATATGTTGCGCCCGCGTTTCGAGACCGAAAGGCATCGTGACGTAACGAGACGTCCCGAACGGTGTGATGAACGAAGTCGCGAGCTGGTCGGACTCCTTCATTTTTATTTGGTGATACCCCGAGTAGGCATCAAGGAAACGAGAAAGTTCACACCCGGCTTGTTGAATCAATGATTTGATCTATACGTGGCAAAGGAAATGGAACTTTTGGACACGCTTTATTGAGACTAGTGTAGTCTATGCACATCCTCCACTTCCCATTTTTTCTTTTTTACAAGCACGAGATTAGCTAGCCACGTAGGGTGGAACACTTCCTTGATGAACCCGGCCTCGAGGAGCTTCCGCGGCTCCGCTCCGATCGCCCGTCGCCGCTCCTCGTCGAAGCGGCGCAACGGCGTCTTGTATAGCACGGGCGTTTGGCAGGATATCAAGGGAGTGCTCGGCGACCTCCCTCGGGATGCACGGCATGTCCGAGGGCTCCACGCGAAGACGTCGGCGTTGGCGCGGAGGAAGTCGACGAGCACGCGCTTCCTATTTAGGGTCGAGGGTCGGCGACCCTCAACGCCTTGCCCTCGGGGGCCGACGGGTCGAGGGGGACCCCTTTGGTTTGCTCGGCGGCCTCGAAGGTGCCGACGTGCTTGGCGGCGGAGGCCGAGGTCGTCGTTGACCATCTTCTCCCGAGCGTGTTCACCGGCGCTTCATCCCGGCGCTAGTGCCTCCGCATGTTCCACGCACTCGACGTCACGGTCGAATGCGTGCTCGATCGACGACCCGACGGTGATGACGCCGTTTGGACCGGCATCTTCATCTTCGGGTACGTGTAGTTGGGGACCGCCATGAATTTGGCATAGCAAGGTCGCCCAAGTATGGCATGGTAGGCCCCTTTGAATCCCACCACCTCGAAGGTGAGGGTTTCCTTGCGGAAATTCTTGGGGGTACCAAACCGGACGCGGATCGATGCGCCGAGTGGCTCGGACACCGCTTGCGGGCGCGATGCGGGGAAACGGCTTCGTGTTCCGGGCCGGCCCCGGTCCCGGTCCCGATCCCCATCAGGCGCAAAGTATGCGCGAAGAGGATATTGAGGCTACTGCCTCCGTCCATAAGGACCTTCGAAAACCGGGCGTTCCCAATGATGGGATCGACCACCAGCGGGTACTGGCCCGGGTTCGGAATGCGGTTTGGGTGGTCGTCCCGGCTAAAGGTGATGGCATCCTTCGACCAGTTGAGGAAGGCCGGAGGCGCCCTTTCTGCGGCGAGGACTTCATGCCGCTCCTTCTTGCGCTGCCGGGTCGACATGTCGACGGTAGGTCCCCCAAAGATGAGGAACACGTTTTCGACAGCGGGGAAGCCACTGCGTCGCCATCGCCTCCATCTTTCTTGGCCTCTGCCTCCTTCGCGGCGGCACGGCCGTAGAACTTCTTGAGCATGTCGCATTGCTCAAGAGTGTGGTTCACGGGAGTCTTGTGGTAGGGGCATGGCTTTTTCATCATGTCGTCAAACACCCCGGGCCTCGAGGAGCGGTCGAGGGCCCCGTCGAGCCGGGTCGACAACGAGGGCCTCGGCGTTGCCGCCGTTGCGTCCTCGCTCGCGCGCCTCGCGGCGCGGCTTCTTCCCCTTCTTGCCCCGCTTGTCGTTGCGGCGCGGCTCCTTGGACCCGGCCCCGCCCTCCGCGGGCGTGTCCTCGGAGCGCTTGCCCTTCTTGCCGTCGAAAATCGCCCCCACGGCCTCCTCTCCGGAGGCGAAGCTGGTGGCGATGTCGAACAGCTCGTTTGAGTCCGTAGGCGGGCTGCGTCCTAGTTCGCGCACAAGGTCCCGGCACGTGGTGCCCTCGAGGAACGCGTGCACAATCTCGGACTGTGCCACGCTGGGGAGCTCCGTGCAGCGCTTGGAGAAGCGCCGTATGAAGTCCGCGAGCGACTCGCCGGAGCCACGCATGCGGGGAGCGCGAGGTCCCGGGGAGTTCCCGGGGCGCACGTACGTGCCTCCGGAAGTTGCCCACGAACGTGTGGACTAGATCGTCCCGGTTATGGATCCGGGCGGCGGGCAAGTGCTCGAGCCATGTCCGGGCCGCGTCGCCCGGGGTGCGGGGGCAAGTTGCGGATGATCACTTCGTCGTTGGCGGCCCCGCCCGGTCGACGGCTAGGCGGTAGTCGTTGAGCCGACGCGGGGGTCCGTCTCCCCGTTGTATTTGACGATTGTCGAGGGCCGACGCGGAAGCGGGGGAACGCCGCCGTGCGGATCTCCCCGCCGAACACACGGTGCCGGGGGGCTCCGGTGTCGGGGAGCGATCCTCACCGCCGTGTCGTAGCGTCCACCCCTTCGAGGGTGGTAGCCCCTAGCCGCACGCGCGTCCGCCTTGCCGGTGCGCCGGGCGTTGATGACGTTGCGGGCGTCGCCATCCGGTGCCTGCGCGTGTCAAGGAGCCGTTCCTTGGGCGGCGTGCGTCCCCGGTCGGCAAGTTGGCTTTGCGTGCACCGAGGGTTCGCCTCCTCGGTGCGGCTTCATCGCCCCGCGCATCCCCCCCCGTTGACGAATGCGTGAGGCCGAGCTCTCGGCTTTGTTGGACGGCCGCTTGCTCGATGAGAGTTTGCACCTCGCGGTGCATATCTCGAGCCTCGGGGGTCGAGGGTGCCGGCATGGCCCGCGGCGGCGTCGCGGCGGCGCGACGAGCTTCCGGCTTGCTCGTGGCGGGACGTCCGCGTTGTCCGCGTTGGGGGCGGTGTTGAGGCGGTCGCGGACTTGTCGGCCCGGCTCCGCGCGCGCGTTCGCCGCGCGCGGAGGCCTCCCCGGCCATCGAGGCACGGAGTAGTCGTCTTGTCCGTATTCCTCTGCCGGCCTTGGCCTCGAGCTCGCGAGCTTGGGCCACCGTGTGCGTCGACATCGGCCCCGGCGGGGAGAGTGCTCGGCCCCTGCGGCCGGGCGCGCGGCGATCCCCGGGGCGGGGGCGTGACTTCCCCGTCTCCCGCACCGCCTGCCGGCGGCGTTGGCGGGTCGTTGGTGATGACGGCGCAACACTCCCGCGTGGGGTCGTAGCTCCCGTGCTGGAGTCGTCGGAGCGACCAAACCGGTAGTCCGTGGCGTCGAGGAAGCGCCCGAACGCGCGGCCCGGGTCGGCACGCGGAGAAATCCCACTCCACGTACCCATGGCGGTTGGCGGGTGGCATCGTGTCGACGGAGCCCGGGGACGACTCATCCGCTGGCCGAGGTGCACGGGTCCCCGGCGACGAAGACGTGGCGGCCGGGCGCAGAACCTCGCGCATCGTCGTGTTGACGTTGGCGTTGTAGGCCGTCGTGGCGCCACGCGGCCCGAGGGGGACGCGTGGTCCGAGACCGCACGCGGTCCCGCCGGGGCGGTGGCGGCCGTTGTGACGGAGGGCGCACCGCGTTGGGCGGCGCGCGCGCTCGGCCGCCGCCGCTCGGACCGCGCCCGGCGTGAGCGTAGCCCGAGCGACGACGGCGTCGCGGCGTCGACGGGCCCGTAGCATCCGTGCTCCGCGGCGTACCGCGCCCGGTGTCGTGCGTGCGGCGGAGACCGGGCGGACCCGGCCCGGCACCGCGCGCGAAGCTCCTCACGATTGGTGAGGCGCATGAGATAGCCGTTCCCTCGTGGCCCGGAAGTTCGAGTCCCCCGAAGCGGATCTCGAACCCGGCGGGGAGAGGGTCCGAGCTACCCATGTTGTAGCGCGTAGCGCGGTACTCGGTGCGGATCACCATGGAGGGAGTTGGTGAAATGACCTTAGGCGCTCGTTTGCCCCACGGTGGCGCCAACGCGTCGGTGCGGAATATGGTCCCGACACTAACCAATGTAGATAGCGCCTAGGTCTATCCCTCAATGGTCGATGCCAAGCAACAAATGACACAAGGTTTTATCCTGGTTCCGGCCGAGGGGGCCGTACGTCCCGGCGGGGTTGTGCTCGTGGCACTATATTGCTCGGACCGGGGGTGCTTGTAGTGGGGCAAATACAAGCAAGGCGGGAGAGGAAGCGTGGCTTCCAAGTCCCCGGTGGAGTGGTCGAAGATGTTGTGGGAGAATAAGAGAGTGAGTGCACGGTGTGTTGCGTTGAACGAACTTGTCTCCCCCGCGGCCGGGGGCTCGCCTCCCCTTTTATAGGCCAAGGGGGCGGCGAGTTACATGCACGCCGCGCTATCCAGCTACGTGGGGGTGCACGTCGTGCGATGTCGTAGAGTGGGCGGCCGTCCCGGCGATCTTCGACGTGGTCCGGCCATGATGGCCTATCCCGTGCCCGAACGGTGGCGGTTCGAGGGTAGGAGGGCGGTAGATGGCGGTGGCGTCCTCTCGATAGGCTTCGAGGGAGGTGCGACGATGGGTCGGTACGGGCACATGAGCGGGCGAACGGCGTTCCTTCCCAACGCGCTCCGCGGTAGCGGAGTGGTTGCTACGGCCGCCCGGGCGTGCGCCGCGGTGTCGGGCGTGCGCACGCACGCGTGGGTACGGCGGCCGCGCCGTCACGGTGGCCGGGATGGCTATCCACCGGCCTAGCGCCCCCCACCCTAACACCGTAGGGTCACGGGAAAGTGAAATCGAGGGTGCGCCCGACCCCTCTCGAGGGCTCGGGTGCGTTAGCCGTCTTGTAGTGGGCGCTCGGTGTCACGGGACCGACACCGGCCGTACCGCACGGTCCATCTCCACGGTGGCGGGGATGGGCTCCTCCTCCGGGGAGTTGGTGCGGCGGCACCGGGTGCGAGCCCCCGGCGCATGATGGCTCCGTCTGCGGCGTCGGGCGTTAAATGCCCGTGTACGGGACCGGCGCACGCGTGCGGGGGCGCCGTGAGCGTGGCGGGCCCCGGCCGAGGACGGAGCGGACCCTCGAGCGAGACGAGATCCACTCGAGGGGTGCGAGCCCCTCGAGCGGGACGGGACCGCTCGAGGGAAGAGTTGCCCCTCGAACGGGGCGGAGCCCGCTCGAGGAGGAGCGCGCCCTCGAGCGAGGGCGGAGCCTACTCGAGGGGTCTTCTAAGCGGGCCGTCTTGGTGGGCCGCGGAGTCCCGCCGCGTAGGCCATGTCTCGCACGGTTAGTTACCCCCAAGGTTAGGCTTAGCGTGTTTTGATGCCAAGATTTAGGTGAGGGTTTCCCCATTGCTTAAGGGGACCCCTAGGGGCGGTCCCCGACAATTTATAAAACTAGGACAGAAGCATGCATCAAAGGATGAGATTGGACTTGCCGTCTTCGAAGTCTTCGGGGAGTGCCGGCTCGGCGTTCGGGACCTCGGGCTCCTGCTCGCAGTAGTCGGCTTCGATCTCCGGCTCGGGGTACCTTCCTCCGTCTACTCCGTCGGCTATGGCGCATACACAAGCAAGCAAGCAATATTAGCACATATGTTTCCGGCCGAGCTCGAGGAGGGGGGGGAGTGAGCGGGGAAAGGGGGTATATATAAGTCCCGGGAAAAGGGGGGGTTGGTGTAGGGTTTGGTGGGGGCCTAACTGGGGAGGCATGGTGTAAATGCGAAGTAACCGAGGAATAGGGTTAATTATGGAATGCTTTGGGTTAAAGGGGGTTATAGGGATTAAGGACCTATTAGTAATTTGGTAAAAAAAAGGAAGGACCTAAACATAGCATTTAAACCTAGTTGGGTCTAACTACAATATCCCAGGGGCCTTATTGTGAGGGACAGGGGTTAGTTTGGTGGTTTTCCTTAAAATCTGGGGTTTAATTTGAAAAAGGGAGAGAGAGGGATTAGAGAAGAGAGCTAGGTGAGGGTAAAAAGGGGAAAGGCAGGGGCCTTTAGGCAAAACAGCCCCCCCCCCTTCATCCCCCTACCTCACGAACGAACGAGCAGGCGGGGGGGAGGGCGGCCGCGCGGGCCTCGGCTCGGTGGGTCGGCGGCGTGCTCCGGGGTCGACGGCGGCGGGGGTAGGGGGGAAAAGAAGGAGGAGGGCAAGGGCATTCCATACCCGTGCTCACCTTCGGCTAGAGCGGCGTGAGGGCGGCGGATCGGCGGTGGACCGAGGGCGGCGGCGGCGCAAATGGTGGCGGCGCTAATTGGGGGCGGCGGTGGAGCAAGGGAGGTCTTGTGCGAGTTCGTGGTGAGGCGTGGTGCCGTGGGGAAGGCCGGGGGCCTATTTATAGGCGCGCGCACGGCGGTTGGGGGGGGGGGGAGATTTTTCCGGCGAGGGGGGGGTCGCGGCGGGCTCGGGCTCCTTCTCGAAGCCCGGCCGGTCCGTGCGGCGTCGGCGACGCGACGGGTCGCACCGCTTGCGGGTCAATTCGTGCGGGGAGGAGGTGGACGGGACCCGACGGCGGAGGGGCGGCGGGCGCGGCCCGGCGGACGCGGCGGCTCGGTGGGTCGTCGGGCGGCCGGTGCGGAGCAATGAAGAGAGGAGGCGGTGGCGTGCTTGGGTGGGTGGCGTGGTCGGTGTGCGGCCACGCGGGCCCGTGCGGCGGGGCAAGGCACGCCGCCGGCACCGGCCGGTCAACGGCGCCGCGCGCGCGGCCGGTTGCGGGAGGAGAGGAGGAGGGGTCACCGGCGCGGTGGCGTGTCGCCGGCCGGTGCGGGCCCGCGCGGCTCGCGCGCCCTGGCCGGCCCTCGGCACCGCGGCGGGTTGCGGGCCGGGGGTCAACCCGGTGTCGGGCGCTGGTCGGGGCGGGCGGGGGTCGGCCGCGGCGGAGGAGGGAGAAGGAAGAGAAGAGAAGAAGAAGAGAAAGGAAAAAGAAAAAGAGGGAAGGAAAAAGAAAAGGAAAAGAGGAAAAAAGGAAGGGAAGAAAGAGAAAGAAAAAGGAAAAAGGAAAAGGGAAGGAAAATGAAGAAGAGAAAAGGAGAAATAGGGAAAGAGATTTTGGAAAATGCGGGAAAATTGTTAGAGAATTTTGGGAAAGGGTTTTGCGGGGTTTTTTCCGGTTTTTCGAGCGTCGGCGCATTTTCCGGGACGGCGGTGATGGCGAGGCGGACCGGTCGTCGGGACTGCGCGCGTGCGCGGGATTCCCCGGCCGGTGGCCGACCGCGGCGTTGGGAAGGCGCGCGCACGGTTGCGGCTCGGGTGCGCCGCCGACGGGATTCGCGGCACGCGCGTCGGGGGGAGAGAGGGAGAAACGGTGGCTAGGGTTCGAATGGTAATTGAGCTCGGCGGGTCGGTTTTGAAAATACGCATGATTTATTAGGTGATTTATTTGGAGCTAAAACGCGGGCGTTACACTAGGAGAACGGGGACTCCCCTTCTTCAAACTACTCAAGCATCAAGAGAAGTTCGTGTGGACTCCGAGAGGCGGATCAAGCCCCTACCCGGCTCAAGGACTTCCTATCAAAGCCACCGATCCTCACGGCTCCTCACAAGGGCGAGCAGCTATTGCTCTACCTCGCTGCGACTACTCACGTGGTCAGTACTGCCATTGTTGTCGAGCGGCAAGAAGACGGCCACGCCTACCCAGTCCAGCGCCCAGTCTACTTCGTCAGCGAGGTTCTATCAGAGTCCAAGGCCCGCTATCGGCCGTGCGAAGCTCCCGTACGCGGTACTCATCACCTCGTGGAAGCTACGACACTACTTCCGGGAGTACTCGATCTCCGTCGTCACCGACTACCCGCTCGGCGACATCTCGCGGAACCAAGATGCTACCGGAAGAATCTCCAAGTGGGGCTGTCGAGCTCGGCGCCCTCACTATCGACTTCAAGCCACGCACGGCCATCAAGTCGCGGGCTCTAGTCGACTTCATGGCGAGTGGCGGGAGAACCGGCTACCTACTCCCACCGCGCGACCGAGCATTGGGTGATGTACTTCGACGGCTCACTCAACCTCGAGGGCGCGGTGCGGGGGTACTGCGATCTCTCCAACGGGCGAACAACTCAAGTACGTCCTGCGATCTTCCGGAAGGTCTCAAACAACAAAGCCGAGTACGAAGCCCTCCTACACGGGCTCCGCCTCGCGGCTTCACTTGGCATCAAGCGGCTACTAGTCTACGGCGACTCCGCGGTGGTCATCAACCAAGTCAACAAGTCCTCGGACCGCAACAAGGAGAACATGGATGCCTACGCCCAGAAGTCCGCAAGCTCGAGAACAAATTCTATGGTCTCGAGTTCCATCACATCGTCCGCGACAACAACGTTGCGGCGGACGTCCTCTCGAAGCTTGGATCCACCCGCGCTCAAGTACCGGCGGGTGTCTTCGTCCACGAGCTTCACGCGCCATCCATCCCGGAGCCGGCGCCACCGACCCTTGTCCCCGGTCCAACCACCGGTGGGCGGGAGGTCATGATGATCGACTTGGACGGAGGCAACCCTTCATCGACTTCCTCGGCGAGCGAAGGTCCCCCTCCGAGCAAGAACGCGGGCCGAGCAACTCGTCCGTCGCGCCAAGTCCTACGTCCTCGTCGGAGACAAGCTTTACAAGCGGGGCACATCTTCCGGAGTACTCATGAAGTGCGTCCCTCGTGAAGAAGGTAAGGACATCTTGGAGGAGATCCACAAGGGCGTGCGGCAACCACGCGTCCTCACGTACGGCCGGTCGGCAAGGCCTTCCGGCGAGCGTTCTGCGGCCCCACGGCTGCGGGCGACGCCGAAGAACTCGTCGAGAAGGTGCCAAGGATGCCGGTATGCTTCGCCAAACGACAACATGTCCCGGCCTACAAGCTAGTCACCATACCGCCAACCCGGCCCTTTGCCCGCCGGGGGCTCGACATGATTGGGCCACCGCCAAGCGCGCCGGAGGATTCAACGGGGTATTGGTGGCTATCGACAAGTTCACGAAGTGGATCGAGATCAAGCCGGTCACGTGCCCCAAGGGCGACGAGTACTCGACTTCCGGATGAACTCGTACACCGCTACGGACTACCCCACCGCATCATCACGGACACGGGCTCCAACTTCAACAACCACCGAGTTCGGGAGTACCGCAAGAACGGCGGGATTGACGTCCGATACGTCTCGGTTGCCCATCCGCGGGCCAACGGACAAGTCGAGCGCGTCAACGGGATGGTGCTCGACGCTCTCAAGAAGCGGCTACACGACGCTGCGAACTCCAAAGGGGGCAAGTGGATCAAGGAACTACCCAACACACTGCGGGGGCTACGGACTCAACCATCCAAGCCAACGGGGCAATCCCCTTACTTCCTGGTCTACGGTTCCGAAGCAATCCTCCCTGCCGACGTCATATGGAACTCGCCAGCAGTGGAGCACTACGACGAAGGCGTCTCGGAAGACGACGGACGAGTTGACATCGACGGCCTCGAAGAAGCTCGGCTGCGCTGCCCTCGTCCAATCAACAAGGTACCTGGAAGGTATCCGACGCTACCATGATCGCAACGTCAAGGAACGCTCCTTCAATGTTGGAGATCTTGTCCTTCGCCGTATCCCGAACACGGAAGGACTACACAAGCTCGGCTCCCCACAGGGAAGGTCCCTTCACCGTGGCAAAGGTGACCGGGACCGGGCTCCTACCGCCTCCAAACACTTGAAGGCGAAGACATCGACAACTCGTGGAACGTCGACCGGCTACGTCGATTCTACGCCTAGTCTACACGATTACTCCGGGGTTCAAGTCTACACGACTACTCCGGGGTTCAAGTCTACACGACTACATCAACACCCCCCCCGTAAGCGGCCTCCGGTCCCGGCTCCGGTCTCCGGACTCCTCCTCTCTAGGCTCCCGGCCCGGTGCGGCTACCTACGGGCCACGGGGCTGCGACGAGCATCAAGGACTCTAGCGGCGGTCTGCGAGAGACCACACTCCAAGATCCGGCCCGCACGACTACCTACGGATCTACGATCCGGCCTACACGGCTACTTACGGATCTCCTTGCGTAAGCGGCTACCCGCTCCGGCGCTACTTAGGCGTAAGCGGCCTCCGGTCCGGCGACTACTGCGTAACTACGGCCCGGCCATCCGGGTGTACCTCTTCGGTAATAAAGTTTGATCGTTCATCAACTTCTTTCTTGTCTACTCCCTACAACGGGACCACTCTTTCGCGAGTACTACTACTCGCATCCACTCCACGATGGGGGGCTCCGCACTACGAGATCGCGACTACGAGTACTCATTGCTTTGGAAAATTTCTTTCATTGATACTTAAGCAATTCATTACAATTGTTTTTTGTACAACCCCGGCTACTAGCTATCTATTACGGGGCTACGGAGATTAAGCTTCTCGGCTACCGCTCCGCGATGGGAGCCATCCGCTCCCGGCGGCTGCGCATCTTGCTCATCGGTGCGGTTGGCGGCTACTCCGCCGGCGACTACCTCCACCGGGGCCTTCGGGAAGTATGACTTCATGAAGGCCAAGACCTGCCTTGGGATCGATCTCGCCATGTGCTTCACATAGGCCGCCGGCCGGCCGGGGAGCTTCCTTGAGGCGATCCACCGGTGGAGCTATCTTGGGGCCGCCGGGTGCGGCACCGGAGCCTTGCGATCGGCGGTGCGGCTTCTTCGAGCTCCTTCGGTTGGGCCCGCGCGTGCCTCGCGATCTTCATTCAACTTCGCAAGGATTTGTAGCGAGTTGATGAGATCGCGGTCGGATGCAATCCGGAGCTCCATGTGCTTCTCGCACTCGAAGGCAAGTTCTTTGTAGTCGAGCTCGAGTACACGGCGGGCTTCTTGCTCCCGGTAGAAGAGGTTCTTCATGCTCGTCTCCGAGGACTTCGAGTGCTCCACCGGCCCTCAAGCTGCGCAACATGGCAACGATACAGGCGGGTCGGGGACTTCTCGACCTCCAACAAGTACCCGACAAGTTTCGACGGCGTACCTTTGTTCTTGTTGCGGAGGCCTTTATTCTTCCGCACCAAGTCGTCGCCCTTCGCCCTGCAGGCTCTTGGACATCGTTGTGGTATTTGGCGAAGGCGGCGTCGAGCTTCGATTGCATGGCAGCCGCGTGCTTCCGTGTTGACGGATAAAAGACGTATCCCTCTACGATCCGCAAGCGTACGGACCCCACACCTTTTTCACCACGGGATTCCCAAGGTTCTTGTCAATCCGCGGAGCAAGGGGATTACAAGCGTTCGATCAACAACGACACACTAGCTACTAAACCCTAACTACTATTATACTAGAAAAACAACTAAACTCACTAGAGAGAATGATAAACGATCAAGAGAGAAGACACTCGCCCACGGGTCTACGATACTAGAGCATGCAATCGCTTAAAGACATGAAAAACCAATCTAATCTATCGGGGTTGTGACCACGGTTTCGCCCTTTCCCTCCTCTCGTACTTGTCACTACGCGAAGGTATTCATGACTAGACCTTTGATGGCCACGGCGTATTGAATGGATCCAAGGAAGCATTGGAGCTCATACTCCCTCTACGGCATGGTAGCTAACCTTTAAGCATTAAAGTATATTCAACACAAGATGATAGATAGATAATCCGACAAAGTGCGATTACATCTCACGATCGATTACAACCCATGGACGAATGAGAAGATTACCCCATCAAGGTGCTGATCATGGCACCGTTGATCATGGTTTCCCTTCCGCCGGTGTCTTCCTCCTTCTCCACGAGAGGGTGCTTCCTTCGAGGTGGTTGATCTCCGGCCGGAGATCCTCCTCCTCTCTCTCTAGCTTGTAGATGGCCTTCGGTGCGAATAAACTCCTCTCTCGTCCGTTGGCGGCGCGTCGGGGGTTTTAGGGTCGAAGATCCTTCTAGGGCAAGGAAAACGGGACCGAACCGGTGCCCGAAGTGGGGGCCGGGCCGATCCGGCCGGGGCCGGCCCGGCCCGGAGCCCGGTTTCGGCCGGTTCGGTCGCCCTTTTTGCTCCGTGGGTCCTCGTGCACTTATCTACTTCGCCCCCTCCACTTGGATGATTTTGACGCTGTTATCCTCGCGATCAAGATGGAGACTCTCTTTGCATGAAGTTTGATCTTTTACGCTTCAATCCCCGGGGTGTTCCTCGTAGCACTTCGGTCCTCGCCACCATTGGAAGTAATTTCGGCGAGCTCATGAACACGAACAAGACTCCATGAATGCTCCTTTGAACTTATTGCAAATCCGTCCTTTATGTCCATGATTTCCTACATAAACACAACACTTCCAAATGCATGCACAAAGATGAACTTGTTATATGATTAGTGTGCCTAGTGGCGGGTTAGTTCAATAATCAAATCCAAACCAAAGTGTAATGAACATGCTAGGTGCACCAAAATACACCGTCAACATCTCCCCCACACTTAGCTCTTGCTCGTCCTCGAGCAAGTACTCGTAAAAGAACTTCGTCCAAGGTGTGTAATCGTGTATCACTTATCCTTCTTCACAAGTTAGTCAATCCCTTCATCTTTAATACATAAACACAAAGTAATGATAATCAAACATAAACATGGGCGTTTAGAATTTTTACCACGTCAAGATTTACCCCACAACTCAAACTCTTCACTCGAAGCTTTCAATTTCAGCCATACTTGCTTCTTTGCTTCCATCGGAGGGTTTTTATGATTTTTAAAACAAAAATTCCTGCAACAAGTATTAGACAAAAACCTTTCTCCAAGCTCTCTCAAGTCACTCATATGAAGTGTCTATCCTAACCAAATTTTATAAAACACTCACCTCCCATTAATCTCTCATATATCATGTAAAAGTGGAGCTATAGGTAGGGCTAGCGCAATCAACACAAGTATTGTCAAACTAAGAACTTCCTCTAATGGTTGTCTACCTTTCAAAGCCAATGATCATGAGAATTAACCATATGTAGGGATATCAAGGATGAGAAGATTTAGAATGGTGGACATGTGCAAGGGCAAAAGAAAATTGTGACTTCAAGGCACCAATGATGTCCTCGTTGTCGGATTGCACATGGTTGGAAATAGAGTAAAAGTTTCGTCTCACAATAAACGTGACATCCTTCCTTACACTTTATTATTTTTCTTTTCTTTCACTTGATCCATCCCTCTCATATCTTCATTGCTAACTCATCTTTCTCTCTTTTTTTTTTCTTTTCTTCTTTCATTCACATATGATTTTTTTTCTTTTCCATACACATACTTTTTCTCTTTATTTTTCTCTCTCTTGACAACTTTTCAAAGCTTTCAATTCTCTCTTTCCTCGCATGCATACAATCTGAATTTTTTAAGTAAATCATGCTAGAGACGAGACGAAACTTTGAAAATAGGTTGTGTTCAAGGAATACGATGTTCAAAAGAGGTGTATAGGTTTGGGTATGGAATTCGGCGATGTACATGACTTCCGTTGTGAAAGTCATGTTACCGAATGAATGACGAGGCTAGCAACAAAAGATAAGCACAAGGACATGATCATTGCTTGAAATTAAAACTCACCAAGAGAGAAGGGTCCTAGCCTAACTCATCGTGCTAATCACACTTATGGTGGAGCGAAAAAAATAAACTTGGCTTTGGATAGGAATTTTTTTATACTCTCAACTTGGAAAAAGAGGTTTTGCTAACCTTTATTGCAAGGGTTTTAATATAATTTTCAGAACTGAAAACCTCCAATTTTTAGCATCGAACATAGCACAACTAACATGTGAAGCTCAAGATCGAAGTGCGGTATGGGTACTTTAAGTAGTAGCGATTCCACTAAGCACCACGGTAAACGATTTTCAAACCACATACTTGTGTTCATATATCAAGAATCGAAGATTAGACAAACAAGTAAATAAAGATAAACAATACAAAAAAAACACAAAGATATATGTAAAAACTCTTTTTATTTGGTTTTCTTGACTCAACACTAATTTAAGACACTTGCAAAAATTTAAAAACAGAATCGAAAACTAAAGACTTATTAAAACGCTAAGACTCTCACACGAAGATTAAACCGAACCTAAATTTGAAGTTCAAAAGCTAAGGCTAGCGAGCTAGCTCTCCCCCACACTTAAAACATACGACGTCCTCGTCGTATCTTACAAAAACCAAAGGGGAAAACTAGATCTAATGGCATTTCGAGCAAGCCTTGCACCACTTGCCTCTCATGTTTCCAACCATGCCGAAAAGTTTGCGCACGTTACGGTTAAGGAACTTGTAGTTATCTTCAACTACGCGCTCCAAGTCCTCCATACGTTGCTTCATTGCTTCCATGGTTTGAAGACATTCGTCGGCCGACGCGTAGAGAGCTGCGATGGATTGACGGCAAAATCGACAACACACCGGATGCAATCCGAAGGGGTCGTCGTCGCCATAATCTCCACCGTTGTCACCACCGTCGTCGCCACCTCCATTGTTGTCGCCTTCGCCACCGCCGTTGCCGTCGCCGTTGGGGCCCTCGGGAGTCCTTTCGTAGGGCCGCTCGCCCCAATCATCATCATCTCTACCGGCGGCCGCCCACGAGCTCGGGCTACGATCGTCGGAGTAGTCGCTATCCCCATATTCCTTAGGCTCCGGCGACACCTCCTTGTAATCCTTACGCTTGATGCCTTGGAGACGTGCCGACCTTCGAACGGGTGTAGGGACCTTCTCTCCTTTGACGGGGTTGCGAGATGCAAGAGCTCGGTCGGGACACGTCCTCCGCAACGGATACGTGCGGTCCTCTTGACGGGTAGCTTGACCTCGCATCGCATCGCCTCCTCCATCGATGGCTTCTTGGCTTCTACCTTCAACCCTAAGCTTTTTGGAGGCTCAATGGTCGCTACAAGGGTGCAACACATTGCTTGAAAGATTTGATTCTCGAGCTCCCAATTCGGCCAAATATATAGTCCCGAGAGAAAAGCCCCGGGAACCTTATTTTCCTTTTTTACACTTCCCTTAAAATTTTCCGACCAAACAAGGAAGTCAAAAAGGAGCAATTCGGCGAAATTCGGGGACATCGGGCGTCGGGCCCCCCTTGGGCCGATCCGACCGGGCCGGCCGGCCCACCCCCGCCTCGGGGGCCGGCCGGTCCGTTTTTTTTTGCACACCGCCCTATTTTTTCGTCCTTAGCCCATGGGAAAAAGTTGGCCCGGTTAATCTTCGCGAAAAACTCCCGGAAAGCTAAAAGAAAAAATTATTTACGAGAAGTTGGTGCCTTGTTTTTCGTCCTAGGCGGGACGTTCGGGCTCTTCCTCCATGGTAAAGACGTCAACATGATGAACGGGCACGATGTCGGGTTCGTAGTAAACCTTAAGCCGCTGTCCATTCACCACAAATTGATCGCCGTTTATATCCATAATGGTTACCGCTCCGTTGGAGAACACCGAATGCACAACATAAGGTCCGTCCCACTTGCTTTGCAATTTCCCCTTTCCGAAGGTTTTAAACCTCGAATTGTAGAGGAGGACCTTATCTCCTTCTTTGAATTCTTTTTTCTTCAATCTTTTATCATACCACCTTTTGATTCTCTCTTTGTATATGCTTGCGTTTTCATAAGCTTTCAACCTCAACTCCTCTAGCTCGCTTATTTGAATTCTCCGTTTCACCACCGCGGCATCGAGATCAAGGTTCATCTCTTTAATCGCCCAATAGGCTTTATGTTCCAACTCAACCGGGAGGTGGCAAGCTTTTCCATAGACGAATTGATAAGGGGTCATACCTATCGGTGTTTTAAACGCCGTTCGATAAGCCCATAAAGCTCCGTCTAATTTCTTTGACCAATCCTTGCCTCCCTTTTCTATGGTCTTGTTGAGTATGCTTTTTAATTGCCTATTTGACGTCTCCGCTTGTCCGTTGGTTTGTGGGTGATAGGCCGTGGAGACCCTATGCTCAATTCCCAACTTGGACAAGCACTTTTTGAAGTTCTTCCCGGTGAAATGAGTTCCTCCATCACTTATCAAGATTCTCGGTGTACCGAAACGGGGAAAAATCACGTTCTTGATCATAGTGATGGACTCCTCCGTGGAAGCTTTACGACATGGTATAGCCTCTACCCACTTGGATACATAATCGACCATAACAAGTATATACTCGAATCCAAATGAGTTTTTAAACGGCCCCATGAAGTCTATGCCCCATACATCGAATATGTCGATTTGCAAGTTGTATTTCAAAGGCATAGAATTTCTTTGAGAGATGTTTCCGGTTCTTTGGCATTCGGGGCATGACGCAACATATCTTTTAGTATCTTCATGCATCTCCGGCCAATAGAATCCGCTCGACCATACTTTGGCTTCGGTTCGAAAATGGCTATAGTGCCCACCGTACTCGCCGAGTGGCACTTCCTTAGAATCTCAAGCCTCTCTTCTCTTGGCACACATCTTCTCATCACTCCATCATTGCCAAGCTTGAAGAGGTATGGTGCATCCCAAAAATATTTCTTACTTTCGAAATTATCTTCCTTTGAGTGTTTTTGTCTAGATGATCGAGGGGCATCTTTCGAATTGCTCGAATGATGTCGATCATCCAAGTATCTTTATCAAGCACTCTATAGAGGTGGTCATCTCTCATCTTATCTTCTATGGGCTCTTTATCATCTTGCCCACGATTCATCCTAGACAAATGATCGGCCACAACATTCTCCACCCCCTTTTTATCACGAATTTCAACATCGAACTCTTGGAGAAGAAGGATCCAACGAATCAAACGTGGTTTAGCTTCCTTCTTAGCCAAGAGATACTTTATGGCTGCGTGATCGGTGTAAACACCGACTTTCGAGTTCACGATGTAGGATCTGAATTTTTCGAAAGCGAATACCACCGCTAGCAACTCTTTTTCCGTAGTAGCGTAATTTAATTGTGCCCCACTAAGAGTTTTGCTAGCGTAGTAAACGGCGTGAACTCGGCCTTCCTTTCTTTGTCCCAAGACCGCGCCTACGGCGTAGTCGCTTGCGTCACACATGATCTCGAAAGGTTGGCTCCAATCCGGAGGTTGGATGATGGGAGCACTCACCAACGCATTTTTCAAGGTCCGGAATGCCGCTAGACACTTCTCATCAAAGTCGAAAGCCACATCCTTTTGAAGAAGGTGCGTTAAAGGCTTAGTGATCTTCGAGAAGTCCTTTATAAATCTTCTATAGAATCCGCATGGCCTAGAAAGCTCCTTAAGGACTTAATATCCGTAGGAGGTGGGAGTTGCTCAACCGTCTCTACCTTAGCCTTGTCCACTTCAATTCCTCTCTCGGATATAACATGTCCGAGCACTATGCCTTGCTTAACCATGAAGTGGCACTTTTCCCAATTTAAAACCAAATCTACCTCCGCACACCTTGTAAGGACCTTTTCTAAGTTTGCTAAGCAATCCATGAACGTCTTCCCGTAAACGGAAAAATCATCCATAAACACTTCAACAATTTCCTCGATGAATTCGAAAACACGGCCATCATGCAACGTTGAAAAGAGGCCGGAGCGTTGCATAGGCCGAAGGGCATCCTCCTATATGCAAACGTTCCGTAAGGACACGTAAACGTTGTCTTATGTTGATCTTCCGGTGAATGGGAATTTGCATGAACCCCGAGTATCCATCGAGAAAGCAAAAATAAGCGTGGTTTGCTAACCTCTCGAGCATCTCGTCTATGAACGGTAGGGGGAAGTGATCTTTCTTCGTCGCTTTGTTAAGCTTACGGTAGTCAATACACATCCGCCACCCGTCACGGTTCTTTGCGGTATCAATTCGTTCTTCTCATTCTTCACCACGGTCAAACCTCCTTTCTTCGGCACACAATGTACCGGGCTCACCCATTCGCTATGTGGAACCGGGTAGATGATTCCGGCATCAAGTAACTTGATAACCTCTTTCTTTACTACCTCTCGCATGGCATGGGTTAGCCTCCTTTGATGGTCCACTACGGGCTTACATTGGTCTTCCATTGGTATACGATGAGTGCAAAAGGCCGGGCTAATACCTTTGAGATCATTAATTGAATATCCAATCACCTTCCTATGTTTTTTTAATAAAATCAGCAACGCTTCATTTTCTTCGGGGCTCAACTCGTCGCTCACAATGACTGGATAAGTTTTGTCTGGGCCCAAAAATTCATATTTTAATCCCTTGGGCAAAGGTTTGAGGTCTACTTCGGGCACTTGTGGCTCCTCGGGTTTGATTTCTCCTATGTCTTCGAACTTCTCTTCCTCCACGCTACCATCATGCGGCTCTAAGCCTTTTGTTGCTTCCTCTAGTTCTTCATCTTGTTGATTACTAATTTGATTTTCCATCGCTCTTTGCAGCGGGTCTCTAAGGGTTTCAACAAAACAAAGACTATCTATCTCTTCTATTTCTTCATCTTCGGGAGGAAAAGGAGTAAGGTGTTTAGAAGCACGAAGAAAGTTATATGTGTACTTTGTTCCATTAAGGTTCATTGTTACTTTGCCTTCTCCGGCATCTAACACGGCATCAACCAACTTAAGAAAAGGCCTACCTAAGATTATATGATCAGAATTACTATGGTAAGCATCAATAACAAAGAAATCGGTTGGTATGTAGTTTCTAGAAATTTTTACTTTCATGTTGCAAGCAATACCTAGAGGTTTGATAGTTCTACCATCTCCCATAATTAATTTCGTTGATGTTGGAGCTAAGTCTAGGTTGTGGTATTGAACTTTATCGTAAATTTTAGAAGATAGAACACTTACTTGGGCTCCGATGTCGCATAAAGCTTTGCATTGAACTCCGTTGATCTCGCAACTCAAGTGTGGCGTCATCTTCTCTTCTTCTTCGGATCCGATCGAATAAATTTCAGCAAGGCGAGCGTATGGTGATGCTTCGGGCTTGATCCCCATGATCCTCTTCACCTCGGCAATATGTTCCGGATCCACCACATCATCTCCAAAGAGCTTTTCAAAAATCTCACCGGTGGTTTCGAGGTCGTATGAATTTTCAGCTTTCTTCTCCGGTGGAAAATCGACTTCCAATGCTCTTGCCATTCCCTTTTGATTAGGGAACGGTCTTCTCTTGTCGAATACTTCTCCATAATCAATAGGAACCCAATCCATTGGTTCGAACTCCCTTAGTGGCTTCGCGCTTGACATGCTTCTCTTGTTCGTCTCATTTGGTGCGGCGAAGTCGACGTTTGGTGTAGTTCTTGATTTGATGTATTCTTGTTCAAGCTTTTCCATGATTGGCTCCTCTTTTGTGACTTCCGGGGTTGCCTCTTTAGAAAAATCAGCAAGCTTCTTCTTCCTTGAATTGAATTCCGGCTCTTCCGCAAGTCTTGTTTCCCAATCTCTTCGCATGGCAGCCGCTTTACTAACTTTTTGTAGAAGTTGGGCGGCTTCCGTGAGTGTTTTCTCCATGAGATCCCCACCGCACACATTTCGACGTGTCGCATGCAACTAGGGGTTAGGGAAAAGAAAAATGTATGCAAGAGTACGTCACCGGTGAAGCCGAGTTTTGGTCCTTGTTCGATTAATTCATTAAACCTTTCCCGAGCTTGGTCTATCCCTTCCTCTTCTCCTTGCATAAAATTGATCACTTGCCTCCTTAGATGTTGAACCTTGCTCATTGGAAAGAACTTCTCGCAAAACTTCTTTGTCAACTTGTTCCAATTGCCTTCAACTTCAAAGGACGCAACCGAATACCATGTCTTTGCTTTGCCGGCAAGTGAGTAGGGAAAGAGATTCCATTTGAACCATTCATCGGGAACTCCTTCTTGACGCACCGTGTTGCATATTGTCGTGAAATCCCTTATGTGTCTATATGGGTTCTCCTCAACCATCCCTTCAAATGGGTTTTCCGCCACCATCTTCATGATCTTGGATTTAATTTCATACTTGGTCGCTTCGAGCTTCGAATCCGACTCTTGTACCTTTATGTCTTCACATCGAGGGCTAGCGTAATCCCTTAATGATTTCTCCCGGTTCTTCCACGGGTTGATTAACGAACTCCATCTAGACAATAAGATAAAAACAAAAACAAAAAAGAAACAAGTGTTTTTCGATAATATATGTTAGATAAAGCAAATAAAAGATAAACTAAAATATAAAACTAAGTTAGATGCAAATCAAACGATGTAAACTAACTTGCTCCCCGGCAACGGCGCCAGAAAAAGGGGCTTGTTGACGGATAAAAGACGTATCCCTCTACGATCCGCAAGCGTACGGACCCCACACCTTTTTCACCACGGGATTCCCAAGGTTCTTGTCAATCCGCGGAGCAAGGGGATTACAAGCGTTCGATCAACAACGACACACTAGCTACTAAACCCTAACTACTATTATACTAGAAAAACAACTAAACTCACTAGAGAGAATGATAAACGATCAAGAGAGAAGACACTCGCCCACGGGTCTACGATACTAGAGCATGCAATCGCTTAAAGACATGAAAAACCAATCTAATCTATCGGGGTTGTGACCACGGTTTCGCCCTTTCCCTCCTCTCGTACTTGTCACTACGCGAAGGTATTCATGACTAGACCTTTGATGGCCACGGCGTATTGAATGGATCCAAGGAAGCATTGGAGCTCATACTCCCTCTACGGCATGGTAGCTAACCTTTAAGCATTAAAGTATATTCAACACAAGATGATAGATAGATAATCCGACAAAGTGCGATTACATCTCACGATCGATTACAACCCATGGACGAATGAGAAGATTACCCCATCAAGGTGCTGATCATGGCACCGTTGATCATGGTTTCCCTTCCGCCGGTGTCTTCCTCCTTCTCCACGAGAGGGTGCTTCCTTCGAGGTGGTTGATCTCCAGCCGGAGATCCTCCTCCTCTCTCTCTAGCTTGTAGATGGCCTTCTGGTGCGAATAAACTCCTCTCTCGTCCGTTGGCGGCGCGTCGGGGGTTTTAGGGTCGAAGATCCTTCTAGGGCAAGGAAAACGGGACCGAACCGGTGCCCGAAGTGGGCCGGGCCGATCCGATCCGGGCCGGCCGGCCCGTGCCCGCTTTCGGCCCGGTTCGGTCGCCCTTTTTGCTCCGTGGGTCCTCGTGCACTTATCTACTTCGCCCCCTCCACTTGGATGATTTTGACGCCGTTATCCTCGCGATCAAGATGGAGACTCTCTTTGCATGAAGTTTGATCTTTTACGCTTCAATCCCCGGGGGTGTTCCTCGTAGCACTTCGGTCCTCGCCACCATTGGAAGTAATTTCGGCGAGCTCATGAACACGAACAAGACTCCATGAATGCTCCTTTGAACTTATTGCAAATCCGTCCTTTATGTCCATGATTTCCTACATAAACACAACACTTCCAAATGCATGCACAAAGATGAACTTGTTATATGATTAGTGTGCCTAGTGGCGGGTTAGTTCAATAATCAAATCCAAACCAAAGTGTAATGAACATGCTAGGTGCACCAAAATACACCGTCAACATTCCGCAACTTCACAAGTTGCTCTTCTAGCGCCTCGGCTCGGAGCACCGCGTCACCATAGCCTTGCGAAGCATGTTGGACTTGTCGCGAGACCTCTCCGCAACGTCCCGCATAAACAACACAAGTCACACGAGTACTTAATGACAGAGGAACGGCTACTCGGAAGCTACGGCCACTTACCTTCATCCACCGCTCGGCCCGATGGATCGCCTCCGGATGCTTGGCCACCGTCGCCGGCTCGACAAGATTGTCCGCGAGCGGCTCTATTCCGCCGCGGCTACTCGCGGTGGCCTCCGTCATCGGCGCGAGGCGGATGGGCTCGCGTCCCGGATCTCCGGGGAGCGGATAGCCACCTCCAGAGCGACCTCTGGCGACGTGGTGACCCCCTCTCCCCCGGGCCGCTACGGCGGCCTCCTTGACGACTCCTTCCATAGGCCCGGGGGCTCCACCCGCAGCCTCCGGGACCTCTGGTGTCGACTTCTGCATCGGCACCCCCGCAGGGATGTCACTACCTTCAGCCTCAGCGCCTGTCAAAAGAGAATACGAGTGCATCAGCGACTACGATTACTCCTCGAGGAGCCCCACAGCTTCAGGGGAAGTACTCACCTTCGACTATGCTAGCCTCCGACAACGGTGCTTCGGTAGCCGGCGGCTCGGGCATCGCCTGGGAAGCGGGAACGGACTCCTCGGCGGGCGGCGCGACTTCCTCCGCCACCGATGAAGAGGGTTCATCCCCCCTCCCGGGACGGATCCGTGGATTTCTCCGCGAAGCACACACAATTGGTCGTCGGTCAACCTCGACTACTACAACAAATACTACTCGCGAAGATGCGGTACTTACAAGTTCGACCGGACTATTGTCACGGTCGGGGCACCAAGGATGTTGGAGATATCGACCGGTCCACCCTCGGTGGGTGCCTCCTCCCGCGCCCCCGCGGCTACCGCCTCCTCTCGCAACGGCGGCGGCGCGGTGCCCTCTTGCGCTCACCCCGAAGCCACCACCTCTTCAACGGCGGTGGCTACGGGCTTCGTGCTCCCCTGTGGAGTAGGGGGCTGGCACTCCAGCTGCGCCAAGATCTCCTCGACAGTGGGGGCTGGACTACGACTTCCGGCTGGCTCCCCCACTGTGTCCCACACGCCTTCGTCGCCCTCCTCGACGGGCTCCGTTGGCGGCACCTCCTGCATACAAGGAAGACTACTCATCAGCAAGGATATTCACGCGATGGGTACTCGACTACTCTAGTCAAGGCATCTTACCTCCCGAGGCGTGGTCTCCGAGACCTTGAGCTTCTTTGTCACCCGCTTGCGGGCGGGGTTGCGCGGCTTCCGTGGCGGCGCGGCCGGTGCTAGCCTC
This sequence comes from Cenchrus americanus, assembly GCA_947561735.1. Lineage (NCBI taxonomy): Eukaryota > Viridiplantae > Streptophyta > Magnoliopsida > Poales > Poaceae > Cenchrus > Cenchrus americanus. The sequence continues at coordinate 156,244,344 of OX387243.1, read as the reverse complement.
CGGGCTGGTCGGGCGGTCTTGCACTAGAGGCACATGAGGCAAGCCCGGGACGGCTAAACCTCGACCGCAATTGGAAGCGGTCCTGCAACGTCTCGTCGTCGTCGTCGTCGTCATCGTCGTTGTCGGTGGTATCCTCCACGACGATGGTGTCATCGCCATCGCCGACTACTCGCCGCTCTTTGTTCTTGGCCTTCCCTTCTTTCGGGATCTCGATCCCGCTCGGGGGCGGCTGCGGCTCGGAGACGAACTTTTTCAAGTCCTCCTGCAAGACACGAAGACATCGGCAAGTCTACACCAAGCAAGAAATACTCGACTAGGGGAGTACGACTACTCACCTCCTTTGGCGGGCGCGCGGCGGAGTACTCCTGGACAGGGCACGCCGTGTACGGCGGCATATCTTTGAAGATCCGTGACAGCCTCTCGACGATGTCGCTGTCGTCCAGCTCGCCTCCGGGCATCCGCGACGTGTCGTCGTCGCCGGTGTACTCGAAGCCCAAGGTGTCTCGAGCCATCAACGGCTGCACCCTCTGCTTCACGAAACTGAAGGCCACATGCTTGGCCCTCGGTCTCGCTTCCCCGAGCACCCCGATACGAGCCGGCGGCTCGGGAGCCGGATCCCCTCCTTCATGGTGGGCTCTGTGTTCCACCACTCGCGGTGCTCGGGCTACCGTCCGCTCGGCTTCGGCGAGGCTAGGGTGGTGGTTCGTGATGTAGAACCACCTCGTCTTCCGATCAATGTTGGAGTCGACAAGCTTGTATGCCGTGTACGCACCGCGGCGTCTTCTCTCAACCGGATGCCGCTCCTCCGACTACCCTTGGGTTGGTGGCACTTGGTCACGGCTTGATCCGAAGAACTTCCGAAGAGGATCCGATGCGGCTTGATTCCAAGGAAGGCCTCGCGAAGTGTACGAAGACCGCGGTGTGGAAGACTCCGTTGGGGTTCAGATTCAGGTACTCGACTCCATAGTACCCGAGGAGACCCTTGAAGAAATCGCTGGCCAGGAGCGCAAGCCCGCGCTCCACGAACCGTGCGAACATTGGAATCTCGTCCTCGGCCTTCTCCATTGGATATGGATCTCCAGCAGCGGCCCTCCACATGTCGACTTCCTTCTCCCCGATGAACCCGCCGTTCGGGAGGGTCGGCGGATCCTCCGTCTTCACCTTGGATTTCTTCCACTCGCGGCTTGGATCGGCCCGCGGTGGAGACATGGGCGGCGCTACTCCGGTGGCGGCCGCGGCGGCCTCTTCGCGGCCCCTCTTCTTCCCGGCGGCTTTCGACGTCTTGGATGGTGACGGCTTCATCCTCCAAGTACAAGGCATCTTCACACGCATCCACTCGGGGGCTACCCTAAAAGCTTTGGGTAGCGGCGCACTTGAATCTACTACGGTGGCGCAAGCGCCGGGAGTGGATCCGTTTCGATGGATTCAAAATGACCGCGCTCGGATGGGTGAAAACCCTAAGGGTTTTGGCTTCTATTTATAAGTCAAATCGGCTCCGAACGGCCGGCCGGTTAAGTCCACGCGCGGTCCGACTCGGCGGCTAAGCGTGACCTTTCGTATTCTACTAGTCGACACGCCTCACCTCGGGGGCTCGGCTACTTCTACTCGACTACCCGGGAAGCGGCTAGTCTCAAGAGCATCTCGGACACATTCTTCAAGATGACCCTTCAATTCGAGAAGAAGTACTCGACTCAAGGCTCGGGGGCTCCGTGCCACGTGTCCTTCGGTTTTTTCTCTCCGGATTTTTCGGGATTTTCTTGCCAAGACTTCGGATGGACCCTCGACCCGCAGCCCCGCGTCTCAACCTAAGGCTCGGGGGCTACTCCATATGGAGTGCGATTTTGCAATCGCACCTCCATATCGGCCTCCGGCTTCAAGACAAGACAGGCTTTTTTGAAGACCTTCGAAGGCAGTACTCGAGGACGCTTGGGACTACTCGAGAAGACTTCGAGATTGCTCAAACATCGGTGGAGTATATTCCGGCCTCGGGATGCTTCGACTACTCTTGAGGACTTTTGGCTTGTAGCACCTCGGGGACGCTTGAGGACTACTCGTTAAGGCCGTCAAGACTACTTGAAGCTATCCTTCTCGACTACAAAGTACTCGGGGGCTTGTCGTATGGACCTCCCTGGGCCCACTACCTCGGTGGGTACCAGGACCGACTACTCGGTGGGCCCCTGGGACTACACGGCTTGCGCTACACGGCACCTGAAGGCGTGGAGCACAAGGACTGCAGAGGAGTAGTACTCGGTTAGGAAGCTGTACATGTCCCGCACTGTATGGAAGGCTCCTAGACGTATTCGACTAGTACTCTCTCCCTACTCCGACTTGTAACCCTGCCTCCCGGACTATATAAGGCGAGGCAGGGACCGATCCCGAGGATCATCTCACAACATCTCATCTCACGGCGCACCATTGCACCATCTTGTAATCGTGCCCAATCAATCCAGAGCTACGCAGCATACAGGACGTAGGGTATTACGCACCTCGTGGCCCGAACCTGTCTAAATTGTGTGCCACGTGTCTCTTCCTTCGAGTTACCGATCTCGGCGAGGCCACATTCATCTACTTCGGGTACTCCCCTTAGCACCGATTTGATGCCGATTATGTTCCCGAGGAGAAGAATGTGAACACCGTCGGCCATGGGTACGGCGCGCCGACAAAGACTCGGTACACCGATACCGGGGCAACGGATCATATCACAAGTGAACTCAGACAAGTTAGTCATCCATGACAAGTATAACGGATCTGATCTGATTCGAACTGCAAGTGGAGCAGGTATGAACATTAATCGCATTGGTAAAGCTATTGTTAGTACTCCCAGTTGCAATCTTCATCTTAATAGTGTTCTTCATGTGCCTAGTGCTAAAAAGAATCTTGTTTCCGTACATCGTCTTGCTGCTGATAACCATGCTTTCCTTGAATTTCATCCTGATTTCTTTTTGATTAAGGATCAAGCCACGAAGAAAACTCTTTTGGAAGGCAAGTGTAGGAGTGATCTATTTCCTCTACCCGAATCAAGACATGAAGTTCCAAAGTGCTATCAAACCATCCACGCTAGATGGCATAGTAGATTAGGTCACCCTCGCTTTTCCTATTGTTCATCGTGTCATTAGTTCAAATAATTTGCCTTGTGCTAGGGAGGATCCACAACGGTCGGTTTGTGATGCATGCCAACAAGCCAAGAGCCATCAACTTCCCTACCCCAAGTCGACCGGTGTGTCTCAATTTCCTTTAGATTTAATATTTTCTGATGTATGGGGACTCGCTCCCGACTCGTTGGGAGAAATAAATATTATGTGAGCTTCATAGATGATCATAGTAAATTCGTTTGGATTTATCTTCTTCGTCATAAATCTGAGGTTTTTCAGAAATTTCATGAATTCCAGCAGCTTGTTGAAAGGAGATTCGATAGGAAAATCATAGCTATTCAAACTGATTGGGGGGGTGAGTATGAGAAACTTAACTCCTTCTTTCGCACGGTTGGCATATCTCATCTTGTATCATGCCCTCATGCGCACCAACAAAACGGTGCTGCTGAGCGCAAACACCGTCACATTGTCGAAGTAGGTCTTTCGCTCCTCGCTCATGCATCCATGCCCCTAAAGTACTGGGATGAAGCTTTCCTGGACGCTACATATCTAATTAATCGCATCCCATCTAAGCTTCTTCAATATTCCACACCTCTTGAAGTCTTGACTCAAGAAAAACCAAATTATTCCATGCTCCGGGTCTTTGGGTGTGCGTGTTGGCCTAACCTTCGACCTTATAATCCACGAAAATTAGCTTTTCGCTCCAAGAGATGTGCCTTCGGGGTTACGTAATATGCATAGAGGTTTTAAGTGCCTTGATATTTCTATTGGGCGTCTTTATATTTCACGAGATGTTGTTTTTGATGAGAAAGTTTTTCCTTTTGCTGAACTTCATCCTAATGCTGGGGCAAGATTGCGCTCTGAAATAGAGCTTCTTTCTCCTGTCCTCTTTGATTTTTCTACTGTTTCTGGGAATACTACAGTAGCTTCTACTAATGAGATTAATAGTTCTGCTAACCCTGCTGCTGATCGTGATCAAAATTTTGAAGAAAATCCAGCTATTGCGCCGGTATTTCATGCTGTGTCCCAGGGGGAGGCGGGCGCGCACTCCGGAGTAGATCCGCCCGCACCTACGCACGGTCCGACGTCGACTTCCCCGAGCGCATCCGCCTCGGGATCCGCCGGCCGCCGCCCGCCGCCGCAACGACGGCGGATCAATCCGCGGCGCCACGCGCGCGCGCGCGTGGGCGCCATGCACCGGCCCCCCGTGCGGGCGGCCGGCAGCACCGCCACGCGGCTTGTTGTCGTAGGTTCCGCCGCCCCTGGAGATTCTCGCTCCAACGGCATCTGCGGGATCTGGTGTGGCGGCCGGATCGGGTGCGCCGCCTCTTCCTGCGTCCTTGCCTATGGCCTCAACACAGGATCCAGCCCCGTCTCTTCGACCTCGAACACGAGCGCAGGCTGGGATTCATCGACCTAAACAGTACACCGATGGGACTATCAGGTACGGTATGGCTGCAACTTCTGAACCAACCTCCATTACTGATGCTCTAGCTAATGCTAATTGGAAAAAGGCAATGGACATTGAATATGATTCTCTCATGAAAAATAAAACCCGGCATCTTGTTCCTCCACATCGTGGTCAAAATATTATTGATCGTCGTTGGGTGTACAAGGAAAAACGGAAAGTCGATGGCACTCTTGATAAATACAAGGCTCGTCTCGGTTGCTAAAGGTTATAAACAAAGGTACGGTATTGATTATGAAGACACTTTCGGTCCCGTAGTAAAGGTGGCCACCATTCGTCTTGTGCTCTCGTTAGCGTTGTCTTTTTGGTGGACTCTTCGTCGGTTGGATGTTCGGAATGTGTTTCTTCATGGCAATCTTGAAGAGGAAGTGTTCATGAGGCAACCTCCCGGGTATGAAAGTAAGACCCATCCGCACTTTGTTTGCAAACTTGATAAAGCTCTTTATGGCTTGAAGCAAGCCCCGCGTGCCGGTATTCTCGCCTTAGCTCCAAATTACATAGCCTTGGTTTTACATCCTCTAAAGTCGATGTGTCTTTGTTTGTGTACAACAAAGGGGGAGTTGTGATGTTTCTACCTGGTTTATGTTGATGATATTGTTGTTGCAAGTTCCTCTCCTAGAGCTACGGAAGCACTCCTTAAGGACCCGCAAGCCGACTTTGCTCTTAAGGATCTTGGTGAGCTTCATTATTTCTTGGGTATAGAAGTCAAGAAGGCTCGAGATGGCATCTTGTTGACACAGCGAAGTACACATCGGATTTGCTACATCGAGTAGGTATGAGAAACTCGTAAACCCATGAATACTCCAATGTCCTCCGCCGATAAGCTATCCGTTTATGATGGTGATCCCCTTGGACCAAAAGATATAACCGAGTATAGGAGTATTGTTGGGGCTTTGCGGTACTTAACTCTGACACGACCAGATATTTCGTTTGCTGTTAACAAAGTTTGTCAATTTCTGCATAAGCCCACAACAGTACATTGGAGTGCGGTTAAACGTATACTGAGATATCTGCAGTCCACAGTTGATATGGGACTCCGGATACGTAAGTCACCATCCATTCTGGTGAGTGCTTTCTCTGATGCTGATTGGGCGGGATGTTCAGATGACAGAAGATCTACAGGAGGTTTTGCGGTTTTCCTTGGGTCAAACCTTATATCCTGGAGTTCAAGAAAACAAGCAACAGTATCGAGATCAAGCACTGAAGCTGAATACAAGTCCCTAGCCAATGCTACCGCAGAGGTTATTTGGGTACAAACCGTGTTAAAAGAATTGGGGATTAAGGGACCCAAGTTTGCAAGGCTATGGTGTGACAATCTTGGAGCAACTTATCTTTCAGCGAATCCTGTGTTTCATGCACGAACAAAGCATATCGAAATAGATTTTCATTTTGTTAGAGAAAGAGTCGCACAAGGTTTGCCGCAAATCGATTCATCTCTACAAAGGATCAAATCGCCGACGGCTTTACGAAAGATATTCCTGTTCGGCAGCTTGAAGGTTTTAGACACAATCTTAACCTAGATAGGCTATGATTGAGGAGGGGTGTTAAACGTGTAAACGTGCGTGTTGTAACAAGGTGGAACAACCTAGTCTTTGGTAGTTAGGATTAGATAAGATCTTCTCCATGTATTTAGTAGATGGCAGCCAGGTTGTTCCACCGCGCCCGTAATCCACGCCGAGGGATATTCTCGGGCTATATAACACGTAAGGCGCGACCCCAATGGGCAACGACGCTTGCATCATTTTCTACAGCCTTAAATTTTTTACTGCAGCTCTGGAAGGTCGAGCTAGCTAGACCAGTTGGTCAAGTTGCTCGTTACACACCCTACTACCCGCCGGAGGTTGATCCCTCGAACGGATTTGCGACCGGAGGTGCGCATTTGTGTGCACGATGAAAAAATTTCTCTGAGACAGTCTCACATGAAAACATAGGTCTAAAGGCAACCTTATCTCAAGTGGTGTAGAAGTTCGAAAATTTTCTCAACATTGTGAGAATGTCTTCTTCTTAATATAATGCCCGTGAAAATGAGATCTTAACCAACAGGTCATGTGTTTTTATTTAAAGCCGGGCTACAGAACAACGGTTGTTTTTCTTTGGGTCTGGTTATCATGTAATCTAAATGCTCATTGCAGCTTGCACTAGGCAGTTGGAGCTTTTGTTCGCCGAATAACATATTCTACTTCATTCTTTTCCTTAGGTAACACAAATGACCAGGCTATTCGCTTGGCAGGTGGTTGATGCTAATTTATTGTGAAAGAAAAATACCGCTGATCAGCTAGTGGTTAATAACCAGTGCTCATTTGGTACGAGAGAAAAGTACTGCTGACTGATAAGCCAGACGAACAAATGTTTATTTGATAATTAGTTTTTTAAACTTCTTACAAAATGGAATAGCTAGTTGCCTCACAAGAAAATTACCTTAACTCACTACGGTACATCACCTACGAATTGACTTAAATATAATGAGCTTGAACTCAGGTAAACTCTTCAGAAGAAGAAAATAGAAAACTTTGCGCGTCCGTAGAATCATCCAGGTTAAGTACAATCAACATGAACAGAGGAATTTACTTATCCAGATGAAGCAGACGAATTTGCAGGGACGGGAAACCGTGAGTATATCAGATACTGACCGTACATTTACAGTACCAGAAACTTTAGTGGTTCCAGAACATCGATACAGCTTAATGTAAACCAACTCATTCAATATGCTCCAATGAAAGATAATTCATCTCTCAACATCTTTCCTATTACAGGCTCTATATTTCTCAGTCCCAGACAGCAAAAGGATCAACTAGAACGGCTGCAGAAAATAAATACCACATTACATCAAACTCTGAAAACTTCAGCTCCAGCAGAATCATAGCTTAACCTCAACATCCACACCGGCAGGAAGCTGGAGCTGCATCAATGAGTCAATTGTTTGAGCAGTTGGATACATGATATCAATCAACCGCTGATGCGTCCGGATCTCAAAATGGAACCGTGAATCCTTGTGCACGTGGGGCGAGTTGAGCACACAGTATACTCTCCGCTTGGTCGGCAGAGGAACAGGACCCATGGTCTTTGCGTTGGTTGTTTTAGCAGCTTCAATTATCTTCTTGCATGAGTCCTCTATCAAAGGAACCCAATAGGACCGCAGTTTGATTCTGATCTTCTGCTTGGGTGCCAACTGAGAACAGGTAACATTCAAATTAATTGTTGTTAGTCCTATATGCAGCTTCTGCAGGCAAACTGAAGAGCGAATATATCATATAGAAACATGCAGTTGAGTTAGGGTAAGGACATTACAGTATTTAAATATGTTTCCAATAGGAAAATGAAAGCTTATGAAATGTTAACTTCTTATAAGATGGACGTCCACTTATGTTTTGCAACAAAATGCTGTAAACTAACAAGTCAGTTAGGCTTGATTTGTGAAGGCAAAGTGTATGTATATGCTGCGTGTATTGTAAAAGGGGGCAAATATGGTAACATTCTGAAATATAAATGTTTAATAAAACAGTTCTCCACTAAACGTAATCTACTAACATTATTGTCAGAACAAGTATATTGGGCCCCCAAGAAAAAGATAGTGGCTACATTCGTTTCCACCTACCCTCATCAAGATTTAAGAAATTTCAGTACAATTGCAGCTAATTCAGGCTGATGAGATGCATATCTATGATCAGCTCCTTCAATAACATGCAATTCATGGTTACTTATATGCTTATCAAACTCTAGGGCATCCTCTGGTGGCACAACATTGTCCTCAGCGCCATGTACTGTCAACACCCTGCATTTTGGGTCAACAGACATGCAGGCACTCTGCATATCTGTCTTAAGACGGTCCATCAGACTTTCTTTGGTCACACGGTAGATGATTTGTCCTGCTTTGTCTTCCACGTCAATGAAACCATGCTCATTGATCCTTTCCATGTAATCATTTCCAAAACGGTCTCCAATTCCGCGTTCCAGATTAAACCTTCCAGACAGGTTAATAACTTTAGGTATATCATGATACATGGATGCATAGAGGATAACCACATTTCCTCCCTTACTGTGGCCAGCAATAGCATAGGTGTCACGTTTGTGTTTTTTGAAATGTAGGATCACATCATGTAAATCGTCCACTTCTTTATAGTTGTTGCCATATTCAAAAGTACCTTCACTTTCTCCATTGCCAGAAAAATCAAAACGAAATATGCTGATCTTTTCTGATGTCAATGCATTAGCGAGACTCAATATAGTTCTACCTTCCTTAGATGACCTAAAGCCATGGCACAACACTACAATGTCCTTAGATCCAGCTTCATGCAAAACACCAACAATTTTCTCTCCGTGTCTGTTTCTTATCACAAATTTCTCTTGTGACACATCTAAAGAATCACTACAAGAGCTCAACTGTGCACAAGGTCTCATAACAATTTCTTTTCCAGCAGTTCCATACAACAACTGCACACAAATACACACCATGGACATGCTTAACAAGCAGATACATGAGGTGATACAATAAGAATATAATAATAATGAGTAGCCTCAGTGGCCAATTAAATAGCACTACCTCTGTTCTATTTTATTACTCACAATAGTCATTTTGGACAGACATGGTATCAGAATTTTTCTAATTTAATAAGGGCATAGTTTTTAGTGACAAATCTATCCATACCATTTCCATGTGAGGAAAGTAAATAGCTTTATGCATGTTTAAAAGGTTGACAATTCATATTGGTAGAATCTATTTTACTGCAGGAAGCATGGACCTATGCCAAATTCTGGATCAGAAAAAAGGTTACAAGGGAGATAAGCAAGAGGACATAGCATAGCTTGTTGATTTTCTTTTTAACACAACCACACAGCTACACACTGCTATTATGTTTGTTTATAAAAATACAATCGTATTTATTACACAAATCACATGCCTATGGCAACTTGCATGCCTATAGCATTTCTATATTTACTATAGTTATTTTCAGAAAAGTTGCATTTGTGTAAAACAGTAACACTAGTAGTACATGCATAGATGTTTAATCGAGACCTTATGATCTAGCTCATCAAAACAAATGTGGTATATCTTTTTTTTTCTCTTTATCTTCATCAAGGAGAGAATTCCAATTTCCCCCCATTTACAAATTGATTAGTGGAGTTCAAATACTTAGTGCAAACTGCAAAGGAAGTGTCCTGGGTGATAAGTAAATCTATTCATGTATTGCTCACATAAATATAGATCCATGCATAACAAAGCAAGAATAAAATAACAAATTCACAGCAGAAGCAAACTAACAGAAAAACATAAAAAGAGCAAAGAGAAAAAAAGAACTCAAACACCAAATGACAAGAGATAAACCTACAAGAACGACATTGTTTTTGCCACTGTTCTGGACCTCTACTTGTTTAGAGCATTCATTTGGACAACTCTTCTTAATTCCCGTTCCCGGAATGTTCCCAGAACTAGGAACGTGGCCGCGTAGTTCCCAGCTGCTAAGTAAGTTGATTTTGAAAAGCTAAACCATCACATACCATTAGATATCCTCATCCCAGTTCAATAAGATTTGAAGGACACGCTACATGCTCATGACCGATCAGTTAGCTACACATAACTCGAGCATCAATGATGCTAAACTGTCTAAGCTGATATGAGATATACCAACATACATTCCTGACATCCAAATCACAGTCACATGAGCAATAGTTCACTTTTAAGTGAATTATCTTTTTAAAATGTGCTGTCATATTGTCTGTTATTTTTCTGACACTCCGACCATTGATCCAGAGAGTTCATTCACTCCACTATGTTGCTGTCCAAGTAGAAATGTTCCACCCTGAAGCCTGAACCATTTCTCAACTCAGCTTAACAAATTCCGAGTACACTGTCGTTTCCATTTATTGTGATTATACCAAAAAATGCATTATGCAGCGACAATAAATGAACATAGGTTATATGGCAACAAATTACACAGTATAATCACCGCAGTGACAAATATTAGAGCTATACGTACATCATAATCTGGAATTTTAATTGTCAGGGAAGGTACCTGCTCTCCGTCCTCCCCAATCGACGATGGTAACGGAATTCCCGTTCCCTCCCCTTCCTGAAAGCACGAGCATAACAATTTTAGTCACCGAGTGAACAAGACGGGCGCGAACTGAATGAACTAATGAGTAATGCAGCTGTATCCCATGGCGCCTATATTGACTGTGTACCACATAGCAATCCACTGGTTTGGGACTATACGTGCTCGAAAACATTTGGCGATATCAGCATAGTCACGTACCGGTGGCGCGGGGATGCCGTCGTCGGAGAGGGTCTCTGCGGACGGAGCGGCGGCTGCGCGGGAGCGGAGGGACGACGCGCGGAGTGAGGAGGGGAAGGAGAGAGACGCGGAGCTCGGGTTTGCGGCGCCGCGGTGGAGCAAGAGGAGCGGGAGCGGGGAGGTAGTGGAGGTGGAGACGGCCATGGCGACGGAGGAGGGAAGAGGATGAGGAAGCAGTAGGTCGCCGTGGGTTTTGGAAGGCCTCTGCTTCGCTCTCGTTCTGTATTATCCGATTCGGGGGTAGATTTGCGCTTCAGCCCCTCCAGCTCTGCAAAATTCTTTTTTTGAACTTAAACAGCGCTGCTAAATTCGCACTCACACAGGAAAATAACAAGACAAGCCTTGTAATAATTTTAGACTGAAGAAAATACAATTTTTTTTAATTCCTACTGCATCATTTTCCAGTACATATTAAGATTCGTACTGTTTGCCAGGATTACAGACAGCATCTTCCAACAAAAAATATGCAAACTACCTTATCAATCTGGTGACTGGTATCCATTCACTGTTCCAGGCAAGTAGGCATATAAAGAGTTTCTTGTGTAAACGGCCCATCCCACATCCCAGTGTTCAATTTCAGGAATTGCAATTCATTGTGCTAAACATATTGAATTAAGTCAGCTCAGGCGATAAGTAATTTGGTAGCAAACATTTTCAGCACAGAAGTTACAGACTCTGGAGTAACATTTCCCAGACATATAATGACAAGGGGAGCCGAATTTAACTCTACTGCTACAAATGAACATCCATAATTACAATGCACCGTTACTATTAGTTGCATTTTCGACCAATGGAATGAACAGCTGCAGATATTCACTTCCCTTCCTTATCCCGACCCTCACCACCATCCCCAGCACTCCTTTTCCCAATACCCTTCAGAGCAGCTACAAGGTCCAGGCCCAAGGGCTGCTCACGAAGCCTAGAATATGATGGACCAGTTGCCGGCACAGCCTGTTTAAGCTGCCACGGTAAAGGCTGCCTATTGGGAGATGGAAGCATATTTGATTCATTTAACGATCGATCGCTGAAATTTGGCTTCACTGTGGTATCTGCTCTATCAGAATCCATCGCGCATGATACCTCATTAAGGTTGAACCCACGAACACTAGTTTCAGTCTTGTCACGATCAGATTTTGGAGATGTTGAGGAAGGGGCATTTGATGGCCAGAATGCCTTGCTCAACTCATGAGGCTCAAGTTTAGCAGGCAGTCGACCATGAGCACTGATTTTCTTGTCTTCCTCTTCTTTCACAATGACCATGTGATCGGGCTCTGAAGGTTCAGGGCCTTTTTGCCTGATACTATCGAATGTCTTATCCTGATACAGATCCTTGCCACTTGAAGAGCGCCCTGAGTAAATGGTGGTCATTGGGAAAGCTTTCTCTGGTGGTGTGGCTGGTGTATAGTCAGGGGGGAGCAAATCATCCCAGTTCTCCAAGAGTTCTTTGTACACTTTGCGTAGAGTGACCTCTGTAAGGCCTGTCACTTTACAGATCTCAGCCTGAGTTTTGCGCTTGTCTTCGAGCTGACAGGCAAGGTATATTGCGGCAGCAGATATACTTATCGGATTCCGCCGTGTGCAGAAGCATTTATTAACAACCACCTCACCGATATGAGCTGCAAGTTCCTGAGGAGTCGACATGTGATATGTTGAAAGCAGATATTAATTTCTGGCATAATGCTTCAGTAACAGTTTTTCAGCTAAAATATGATACCTGGGCAGATTTATTCAGCTGGAGCAAGCTACAAAACCGAGGCATATGAACAGCAATTGAATTGCTGTTAAGAGGTTGGCTCAGTTTCAGAGATTCTCCGAGTATTTTTATGTATTTTCCGATCTCTTTCTGAGGAAGGTTGCTAGCAGTAGAGATTTCCTGAGTGGTAAACAGAAGTTGAATCAATACAGATTGATAAAAGTAGTGTTACATGAAAAATGGTTCACCAAGTTTCAGATATTTGCCAAGTATGTTGATGTTTTCCTTAGCTATTTCTGCAGAAGATTGCTACCACAGAGATTTCCTAGCTATTTAGTGAATATAAGGTGAAAACAACTCTAGCTACCAAATATCAAGTGTTTGTGTATACCTGAAAATGCTACACCAAATTTTTGTGTAACGCTAAATATTTAATGTGGTTTCAGCTGAATTCAGGTATTTGCAACATGGTTAAAGTTACATTAGTTTGTATGAGCTACAATTTCAGGTTACACATGATGTGACTAAGCAGTAACAACTATCACTTTGATTAGAGGAGAAATGCAAATGCACATTCATCAACGTTAATAATCAAGCAGAGCATGAGAAAAATGCTTGGCTACAAGGGGATACAGGATGCTGAATACTCAGGACTGAACACAAAATTAGCTTGGTGATTTTGGTCGGTTATTTCAATATGCTAAGGATGTAGCATGTCTTTCAGAATTGAAGCTACAAGATTATTTGAATTGACTCACACAACACCCAATTTCCAAGAAATCAAATCTCAAGACACTGCAAACTTCCATTTCAGAAACAACAGTATTACCTACACAATCCTAATTGCTTGAGGAAAAGCATGCTTACGTATATCCATATCTGCACTAGAGCATTAGAACAAACAGATGGTGAGCGTGAATCACCGACAAACCTGCAGCGTGCGGGGCTGTTGCGCCTCGCGGATGGCCTGCACGAGCGCGGCGGTCGCGAGCGCCTCGACGCTCCGGTTCCTGAGGCAGGTCGCGGAGGAGCAATCCTTGAAGAGATCGAAGGCGTGGTCGGCTATGTCCCGGTCGAGCCTGAGTATGGAGGCGACGTCTACGATCTGGAGGTAGGCGCGGAGGCTGTCGACGGAGACCATGGGCCCGGCGGGGTCCGGGTTGGACGACGCGGCGGCGGAGTCGCCGGCGAGCGCGCGCTCGAGCTCGGCGAGCTGGCCGGAGAAGGCGGAGGCGGAGCGGGCGAGGACCGGGTGGCGCTCGAGGGAGAAGGCCGAGAAGGCGGAGACGAAGCCCGCGGGGAGGAAGGGGTCCTCGTCATCTTCGCCGGCGGGGGGAGGGGGAGGTGGAGGGAGCGGGGGCGGGCTCGACGGCGGTGGCGAGGTCGGGGGTGACGAGGGGGAGAGGGTGGAGGGAGGGGATGAGGGGGAAGAAGGGGTGCGTGTGGAGGTGGCGCTCGAGGACGATGCGCGCGCAGACGGAGCACTCGGAGACGGCGCGGGACAGCGGCGGCTGCGTCGTCGCGCATCGCGCCGGCCCCGACGCCCGGCAGTAGGGGCACTGCGCCGCCGCCTGCGACATGGGTGGGGGACTGCGAGTATGCGACCGGGGGGCCGGAGGCGCCGCGCAAGTGATGACTGAGGAAAGCCTTGGAGAGAGAGGATGGCTTTGGCTTGGAGCTGGACTTGTGTGAGTTCACACAATCACACTCCAGTCAGACTTCACCCTTCTCATCCATTACTGTAATATAATCAGGTTAACTTTCCTAAAATAAGTACTACTAAAATTAGATTGTTTTCCTGTGCTGATCCAGCTAGAGCACCTAGATCTTCTCTTTATTTTCTCCATAGAATCAAAGAGAAACCAACTGCTATGTACTGTTGTTGCATCGTTATGCTAGAAGTAAACAGTCCCGTGCAACAAACATCAGAAAGAACTTTGGCAGATGGAAATTACAGGGCTGAACAAAAGATAATACAGGACGACAAGAGCAATGAGATCAGATGAAAGTGATCGAATGCCATCAGTACAATTCCTAGCTCGTACAAGTCAACTGGAATTCTCACAAAACACCACATATGAGTATACTGTGTTTAGCTTGGCAAATTGCCTGCATGTTGTCGGCAGTTCAGCATACAGATACAGGGCGAGGCAGGCACAAACAATATCAATCTCGATTTAAATTCATTAATCGGTACTGTTGACGTGAGTTTTACAAAGGGATCTGATCCCGTATATTTTGCCAGTGACACTTCTGATCTTGGCGTATAGTACTAAGCAGCAGAGGAGGGAGTAAACTGCTGCTGGTCTTCGTTACAACAGTACCAAACTCTCATTTACCTGAAATGCACAAAGGTTTAGAATCAGCCAAAACGAGTAAATTTTGTTTTTAATCAGGCGGCAAATTGTGCTAGCATGTTCAGGGGTTTATATATTTTCTTCGTAACATATAAACATATTAAACATTAGGATCTCAATATCTCACACTACAGTGAATTGTAGAACTACTTAGTAGTGTTGTCAGCACAGAGCCACATCTACAAAGCAGACCAAACCAAACATAACTTCCATGTGCAACCATGTCAAAAGACTCCCTATTGAAGCATTTGTGGCATGAATTAGGATAAATGTCATAGGCTAAAATGTTACATTAAAATAAAATGTACTCCCTATTGAGTACAATCATCTATGAACTTCAGAAGACAATGCGTAAGAGCAACAGGGCAGTTAGTTATGTTCACTCTGCCACTGTCCCAACTCTCGAGTATTGTAACAGCCCAGGATTGATGCTTAAAATCACTTGATTTCTTATAAAACATGTTTATTTATACAAAATAAATTGCCATATAGGTAGATTAGCAACCAAGGATGACTTCAAACTGAAATTACATATCCTAGAAATTCAAATGATGGAACTCATTTGTCTTACCCTCAATGTCGTAGAGACATATATACTTCACACCCATAGTTCAAAGCCAGCACAATAGCTGCCTGATCTTCTCTGTGTTTTTAGCGTCTTTGCTATCTACCACAATAGCCAAGTACTTCAGTCGATCCAGGTGGAGATACCGATACTTCCGCAACAACCCAGACGAAATAAGATAGCATTCTAGATTATAAATCAGAAGAGACCACAAATTAAAAATGCTGATTGCCAAGTGGATGATGCCCCAAAGCAGTCCCAAAATGAGTTTGAGAATAATCGATGGTCCAGACATCTGCACACAGAGCAAATACAACTTGTCATGCTCTCCCGTGGAATGCATTACCTCATCACAGAAATATATCTAAAGAGCTATAAAATATGTTAGTAAGATTTATATTCTAACCCTCAATGCATTCAGATAATTTGATGCCAACATGCAGTTATTGTTCTGGTTGCATAACAGCAGCTGATAAAATGTACAGTTGTCACAACTCGCATCGCGTCATTCATATTGCTTATGCATCCTGATTTTAGTTTGTAATTTTCAATTCTCAATTGCCAAACAAACACGTGATAATCGAGAACATGGCTGACCTGAAAAAATTGTTAAAACAAATAGTTCATTCAGTACTGTTATAGTATTATATTCATGGATATGCATTAGTTTCCATGATGCATCTCACACTCAGTGAACAATTTGAAGGGCTTGCAGCAAGTAAACTCAGGTGACCATGAAAGTAGGATAGATTTGAACACCTAAACTTTCAACAAAGGTATTGCCTTAATGGGCATGGCGAAGTATGACTGATATAAAGAAATTGCACTATAAGAATCAAAGGACAAGGTTTAAAAATTAGACACTGATCCTTCGATAGCATTCCTTCCCCTCACCAGATCTAAATCTCACTTCAAACCAATCAAATTCTATATAGCAGAGGTAAAAGGTGTAAGGAATGCTGCAAAAGAAGCCAATCCATGAGCATGCATACATACATGTGGAGGAGCCTGATTCATGTAGATGGGGGCCTGACTGGGCACAAATGACTCCCTGCACAAGAACCATAAGATCATTATTCTCTCAAGGGAAAAGGGGGGGGGGGGGGGGGGGGGGGGCAGGGAGAATCATACACCCAACCAGACAAGATATGTCAACATCAAATCCTGGCAAATTACATTAAACCTTTTCCTGCACCCTTTCTACTTGCTTGCTCAACAGTGGATTACAGAAAGACTTGGACACAACGAGAAGCTAACAAACAGCACAGGGAAAAAGGATGGTGAAGCTAGAAGAAGAAGAAGCAAGCGAAGAAATCTAACATGGCTTTGGAGCCCATGGCAGTCAGCCAGTTCCAGCTGAGCTGAGAGGGCTGCTGAGGAGGAATAGCAGAGCCACTGACCGAAGACAGGTGTCCAAATCAAAATAGAGAAACCTATTTATGGCTGTGGCTGGACTGATGGATTTAGAGAAAACTTCACAGAAATTACGTGGTTACAGCATGTCACAGCGTACTGATTGTCCTGTTTGAGTGTTGACATCCTTTGTTGCTTTGCGAGTCTAGAGCCTTCAAAGAATTCCTTTCTCCTTTTCGCTTTCTGAGGTTCTCTTCATTTTTTCCCACCTTATTCTTTCTAAAACGTCGTAGCCATTAAATGGTAGCCACGACGTGGTAGCAGGTACATGCGTGCATCTACAGCTGTGGTACGCAGATGTGGCCGCCCTGAAGTTGCCGGGATGGGGCCGTGCACCTTAGCTCCTGTCCTTTAGAGTGATCTTTGAGTAAAAAACAGTGAACATATAGATATTAATTGCATAAATAATTCATCAACAACATGCAGCAAAATCTCACAAGACTATCAGATCCATTAATCTCCACAGTCCACAATATTCAGAATGCAATGACCACATCACATGCCAGATCCCTCTGAAAAAATGTCTAAATGATCTGCTCCTTTATATCACAGGCATATAGCCAGATTAGTTTGTGTAATACAAGAATCGTATCAATTGACAGTGTCCGTACACTTGCAGATTTAGTGTTGCAAATGTGACATGGACAATTACTGCAAAGATGTTTTGGAAGGGGCTATCATTACAAAATTGTCTGGTATTTCTCCGGACTCTCTGAGGCCCACTCCTTCAAAGATATCACCATGCCTAGTCTAATGAAATATGTTAGGCTGTACAGAATGGTGTAAAAAAATGCCTCCTTCAGTGATCATCCAGTATAGTCAGTAAGAGTTTGCAACATCTTCACCAATAGTCCCTGCATGAGCAAACTCCATCCCTGAAGTGGTGAAACCGATTCACATCTCTCACAATAATCTCTCGCTCTGTGAATTTGGAGATGAACTTGGTGACTGAATGACAGTCCTCGCACAGCCTCAGGTTCTTGGTGATCCTGATAGGCTCTCCCCTGCCACTGTTGATAAGCCCAAAAGCAACAGCCAATTTCTCACTGTGGCCAAGCAGAATCCTCTCCTTTTCCTCCTCTTCAATATCATAAAGAACACTTCGTGTGTCAGGAACATAACCCTCGTTCTTCATCTGTGTCACAAACTCACCTATCAGGGCTTGCAGCTCCTCCACTTGTACGTTCTTGTTATCCACAGAGCCAAATGAGTACAGCTTCTTCTTCACCTCTATCCAGCTACAACCTGGCACCTTCTCCAAAGCATGCTCTTTAAGTAGCTCCTTTAGAACATCAACTTGGTTCTGCAATTTAGCTTGAGCATATATATCTGCCAGCAGGACATAGTTTCCAGCATTCTGGGGTTCAAGATCGAAAAGATGAGAGCATGCCATCTCAGCATACTCAACATGGCCATGAATTCTGCAAGCTCCAAGAAGTGAGCCCCAAACCTGAGGGCTTGGTCCAATGCGCATGCTCTGTATCAACTCCACAGCTTCATCCAAACGCCCAGCACGACCAAGAAGGTCAACCATGCAAGCATAGTGCTCTGCACGGGGTGTGACATTGTACTCCACCATTGATTCAAAGAGCTTCTTTCCCTCCTCCACAAGTCCATCATGGCTACAAGCCCCAAGCACACTGACAAATGTGATGATAGTTGGTGAAATGCCCTCCTTTATCATCTCCTCAAACACTTGGAGTGACTTACGCCCAAAGCCATGCATTCCATATCCAGATATAAGTGAATTCCATGACACAACATCCCTTCTACGTCCTATCCAATCGAAGATGTACCGCCCGATTTCAAGGCATCCACATTTGATGTACATTGCCATCAATGCGTTGAGCACTGAAACAAGTGAGTCAAAACCCCTCCGAAGGATATATGCATGCAGCACTTTACCCTGCCCAAGCGCATTCACCGCAGCGCAAGCCTGCAAAACGCTAACAATCGTGATTGAGTTCGGTACCAGATCTGCATCACAAGCTATCATCTCCTGGAATAGCTCAATCGCATCACCAGGGCGCTCATTCTTGGTGTAGCATCCAATCATGGCACTCCACGACACAATATTCCTCTCGGGCATCCAAGCAAACACACGCTCTGCGTACTTGACAATCCCAAGCTTCGCATAGCAGTCGATAAGAGTGGTGGCGACATGCATGTGCAATCCATAGCCGCGACGAATGGCATGAGCGTGCATCTCCCGTACACGGGCAGAGGCTGGCGCGTGTGATGCTGACCCTGCAATGCACGCCTTAAGCCCATGCGCGTAGCTGTAGCTGTCGACGGGGACGCCGAGCCGGCCCATGTCCGCCAGGCGCGCGAGCGCCTCCTCGCCATGGTCGGCGAGCGCGAGCGCCTTCAGCATCGCGTTCCACAAGAAGATGTTCTTCTCGGGCGCCTCGTCGAACACCTGGCGCGCGGCCGGGAGCGCGCTGAGCGCGGCGTAGGCGTCGATGAGGCGGGTCGACAGGAAGGGGTCCGAGCGGAACACCGGGTCGGCCTCGAGCCGGCGGTGCACGGCGGCGGCGAGCGCGGCGTCCCCGGCACGCGCGGCGGCGAGGAGGAGCGATTCGTAGGTGCGCTGCGTGGGCGCCGGGAGCCCCTGGAGGAGCGCCGCGGCCCGGGCGAGGCGCCCTTGGGCGCACAGCGTCTGTATCAGGTGGTTGTCGTTCGCCGGCGAAGCGCCCGAGGACGAGGGCGCGAGCGACGCGAGGCACCTGAGGCGCGTCAGCCTCGGCCGCCGGGGCCCGAACGGGCGGTGGGGGAAGTGGAGTAGGGAGGTGTGCGGGGAGGCGGGGGCTGACATGGGGGTGGAGCGGCGGCGGGGCGGAGGGCGGAGGCGCCGGAGTGCGAGGAGGGGCTTCACCGTGCGGCGGCGCGGGGATATTTGGAGGTGTGGTTAGGTTGGGTTGGGTCGGAGCTCGGACAGAGCGGGTGGAAGGAAAGCGGGAGGCGGAGCGAAACGGAGCACCACCGCGCGCAGGTGGATTCTTGCACAAGCTGAATTGAAGATTTTTGTGGCTTGGCAGGGCCGAAGTGGGCTCTTTTTCCGCTGCGGGTGTGGTGTGTATTTGGGCTGAGATCCTCCTCCTCATTTCGTCGTCGGCTGTGCGCATGGTGGGCTGAGTTTTATTAATCTTGTGGGGTAGGCCAGAAAAGGTAGCGCAATATTTCTCAAACTAGTGGAAGTGCACGCTGATATAAAAAAAGTACATACAAAATGTTTACATATAATCATACACCTAGAAGTGCATTTTTGAGAAAACCACTGAACATGTAGCTCATTTAATGTTATAAGTGGCAGGTAGTTACTTATAGTGGACCGGAGGCTAAAATTATGATCTGAAACGTCAAATAAAATGGACCGGAGGTAGTACTTTAAAAAATTCTAGAGGGACCTAAACTTAGTATATCAAATCTAAATGGCTTTAAAAACTAAACCCTAAATTCTACCATCTATTTTTAATAAACATGCTTGGTGGGACGAAATAACAAGACTGGATGGTTATTGGCCATTGAACCTGACATATACTCACCATTCTGAGCACAAGTCTATCGTCCCATTTTCCGCCTTTTCAACAATGGAGCGAACCAAGTTTCATTACTTACGAAGCAATCAAATTGCAGTTTCAGAACCTCTACCAAAGTCGATCTCTACTCCTAAGTAATAGAAGACCAACACAATAGTCGAAAAACACAGGGTTGCCTGCTCAGTGGGAAACTATCATTACACCACCCGCACAATAGGGTGTTAAGATCTAGTAAGTACTGTAAACCTAGACATGGACCAGCCACATCTACAAAGAATTACAAGGTGTTCCATATATGCATCACAACTCACAAGGCTTGATGGCATCTCCTACATAGAGGAACCTCTGGCTTCAATGGAGCTTCCCTTTTCCCCATCTGCAGCACCCCAAATCGCGTGTGCCTAAATGGGATTTCCATAGGCACATACCATTATGTATGTATGTTGCGAGTGACCTCTGGCCGATCATGCAGAGAATCGTATCATGTTGGTTCATCCAAAAAAAATTTGATGCAAAACCCTGCTTGAGATTGGTTAAAATAAATCTATGTACTCTCTTCTTATAAAGTAAAGAAAATAATGGAAATGAAAAACAACGGTAATAGCGCTTTTAGTACTCCTCTGAACCTTACATCAGTACAATGTGTCATACCTTTGACAATTTAATTTAAAGTTTTTATAACATCTTGGGTGACATGATAACTGCATAATGCGTTCAGAACAAAAAAAACAAGGCAGACACAAATGCCTTGCAAAAACTTAATTTAACACAAAAATTTATTCTCACTGTTGTTCACAAAAATTCCCCCAAAATCGAGAAAACCCCAACACGTGCTCACAGAACCCCTGCTCTAATAAATTAAGCCTTCAAACAGCTCCCTGTCATTCAAATGCCATGTGTTAAGTGAAGTAAAGCACCTCAGAGAGGCATACACACATACACATCGGTGGACATCGGTGGGGCAGACAAGCAGCCATTCGTTCACACAGAAAATTCAAGCCACAATGCCCCCTTAATAGAAGCTCAATAATTTAATACCATGACACATCACTTTAATGGCAAATAATGAACCCGAACCAAAGACCATATCCAAAACATCAGATGCTGAATAAAACATATAGAAGTTCAGTCCAGCAAGATGCTTGAGATCAAGAGAACAACGTCAGATGATGATTGGGTATCTTATGCACCAGTAAACTGACAGGAAAAAACTTCCTAAGCACTGATATTCCAGAGGCATATTAAAAAGATGTATGTTGAACAAAAATATACTTTAGGCAACATGGTGTTAAAGTGCAGACATTTATTTTTCAAGTTCATTACCGAGTTAAATGAAGTATAATTAAATAAGGACCTCCTACCTTTTCTGCTCCTTAGAGAAAATATGCATGCAGTAGGCTGTACGTCCTTGGGTTTGTGTCAAATGGTTCACACCTGTCCATGACAAAAATATCTATGCTATTAATTAGCACAACATAAATAATACAAATATTGGTGCTTAATAAGAGACAATTATATGAAAAACAAACAAGAAGTTTGATGATAATTTTAATCAGACACTGAATTTGATCTAATGTAGTAAATAATTTTAAATCAGGATAAAACATGAATGGTATTTAATCAGCCCAGGATATAAAAATGCATACCAGTCATGAGCCACTCAAAGAAGCCACCGATCATAAATTACACGTAGTGTATTTGGCTCAGTAACAGGAATAGCGTTTATCACCCAATCAAATTTCTGGTTGTTCAGTGCAGCTGCAAACCTGGATATGGAAGTCGCATAAAAAGGCAAATGGTAGCAATGAACAAGATCACAGTACATAAGCACATGAGACCATTTTCATTATTGTGTATTTCTGAAAAGTGCAGCTTGCCAGACACCCAGGGGAAAAAATAAAACAAATATCCAAAGAAAGCTTTGCACTAACAAATTAGTTTAGCATAACATACAGTATACCAATGGTGTAAGCATTCATTCCATGGAACAATAGTTGGGCGGGCCAAATTATCTTCTACTCCAAATTCATAGACAGAAAATACATGCAGTCACCTAAACTGAGTGCAAATTTATTTTATTTAACTATCTAGCTCGACACTGGCATGTCATACTACTGCCAGAGTCAGAAGTTACCTAGAAAAGTTGGTCCAGAAGAACCACATAAGCCTTGTTTAGTTGGTTGAAAAATTTGCAAATTTAACTGTTGTGCACCGTAGCACGTTTCGTTTGTTTGTGGTAAATATTATCCTACCATGGCCTAACTTGGCTCAAAAGATTCGTGTCGCAAAGGACATCTAAACTGTGTAATTAGTTATTTTTTACCTATATTTAATACTCCGAACATATGTCTTTTGGCGTATTTAATGTGATGTGATGGAGAGAGTGGAAAAAAAGTTAGAAACTTTAGCCATCTAAACCAGGCCTAAGTCAGAAATTACCTACAGCAGCCAACAGTGCTATGTTGCCTTTCCTTTCTAAAACCTTAACAAAGCTGCTGTTGCCATATACTAGTATTTTAAATCCAACATTTCTAGGTATTAGTACAAATAAAATAACAACAGGTTTTGATAAACCATAGGATTTCATGTATTTAATATTTTTCAAAATTTCATCCCAAATGATATGTAATTTTCACTTGTGATGTGTAGCACATTATGTAACATTGCTTCTTGAATTTGAAGAGGTAGCATATTGGTTACTTTAAGAATTTACAGTGGAATAAAAAACATCATTCAAATGCAAGAGAGCCCCTTAAGTTTGAGAAAGGACTTCATTACATTAAAGATAAATAGAGAAGTTAAGAGTTTCCAACTTAATTAAGAAGCAAATGAATGTAAATGGCATACCAAGGTTGAATTTTTATCTACAGCATACCGAATTTCTTCCATTCCAAGGATTAAAAAAATTGGCATTACCCATCATACATCTAAAGCAGCACTACAACCATGTTGATTGTCGCTGCAACTCATACAGAACCCCATGCCTGCACAAATCAAACCAATGAGGTTAAATCTGAACCAAGCACGTTCATGCAAAAGCATATTGGCAAGAGGAAGTAGTAAGCTCAGAACGGGATCTACCAGCAAGAAATAATTCTTTTGAATGTCTCCCATCAGTTACAGTTCGTGCTCCAATATTCGGAAGCATTATTCGTAGAGGAAGATACTTGAGAATCAGTTGTCTAAATTCTTGGAACCAACAAAGAAGTCCCGTGCTCAACAAACATCAGAATGAACTTTGGCAGATGGAAATTACAGGGTAGAACAAAAGATAATATGAAGGACGACAAGAGCAACGAGATCAGACGAAAGTGAGTGATTGCCATCAGTAGAATCCGTAGCTCGTACAAGTGAAATGGAAGTCTCAAAAACATGAGTACATGGTATCGGCAGTTCAGCGTACAGATACAGGGCAAACAGTCAGCACAGACAATATCAATCTCGATTTAAATTCATTAATCAGTACTGTTGACGAAACTTTTACAAAGGGATCTAATCCCGTATATTCTGCCAGTGACACTTCTGATCTTGTACAAGGGAGGAAATACAGAGTGTGAGGGTGTGGCAATGACTTAGTAGTATATTACCAGCAGAGGAGGTGGGGTGGGGGTGGGGGGGGGCTCCTGGTCTTCGTTACAACAGGACCAAACTCTCATTTACCTGAAATGCACAAAGGTTCAGAGTCAGCCAAGACAAGTATATTTCAGGCGCCAAATTGTGCTAATGGGTTTATATATTTTCTTCATAACATATCAACACAACACGTTAAACATTAAGATCTCAATATCTCACACTATGGTGAACTGTAGAACTACTGAGTAGTGTTGTCAGCACAGAGCCACATGTACAAAGCAGACCAAACCAAACATGCAAGTACGCAACCAAGTCAAAAGACTCCCTACTGAAGCATTTGTGGCATAAGTTATGATAAATGTCATAGGCTAAAATGTAACATTAAAATAAAATTGAAGATTATTGTTGATTTTTCTGCGGAACAGCTCAAAGTTGAAAACCCAAGCTTACCATAATTTTGGTATTTCTTTGAGAAGTTATGTAAAGCTTTCACAATGGCACCATATTTCATTGACTTTAGTGGTCCCATATGCCTACAAAAAGAAATGTTAGAGTTCTCTCAATCGTGGAAATAAACTATTAATGGCACACATTGATTTCTCAATCAGAAAGACTAATTCATGTGTTGGTGGAAAACTTACATAATTTCAGTATACCGTAATCTCCATGCAGGAAAGCCTAAATGACATCTAGCAGGACCATACATGAGAAGAAGATCAGGTTCTGGCCCACCACAACCTAAAAGATGAAACCAGAACTTAAATGCTCCACACATTATGATAATACAGTTGATAAAATCACTAGCAAATGAAAATAAGTATACCAAGCAGATCATGGAAACTTTTTCAAGCATACCTACAGCTTTCAGCGCACTGGCCATGTCAGCTTCTGTAAATGTTGGCTCCCTTTTGCCATTTCCATGAGCATCATCATTTAAGTAAGTTAAGTAAAGTAAATTGGCTGCTTTAGCAATGCCCTCCTTGCCATCAGAACCAGAAAGACACTCTATTGTCAAATCTTTGTGGCTAGAGGGTGAAATGCTTGCACCAAGACCCTACATGTTGTCATGAACAGTGATACATAGTAACAGTAAAAAAGAATCAACAATCCAACCAGCAGAGAACATGCACAAAGTAAGAGAAGCTCAACATTGTAAGTAACCAAATATTCTCCTACCTTCCCATCTCCTGAACCCTTCATAGCCGGTTCAAATAATTTCTTCAGGACTCCTAGGATGCAACATAGAATAGTGAGACAATAAGATAATCTTATGTGTACTACATAGAGTCCACGGGTCTCAAGAAAAAAAAGAGAGTACATTCATCTATGAACTTCAGAAGACAATGCGTAAGAGCAACAGGGCAGTTAGTTATGTTCACTCTGCCACTGTCCCAACTCTCGAGTATTGCAACAGCCCAGGATTGATGCTTAAAATCACTTGATTTCTTATAAAACATGTTTATTTATACTAAAGAAATTGCCATATAGGTAGATTAGCAACCAAGGATGAACTTCAAACTGAAATTACATATCCTAGAAATTCAAATGATGAACTCATTTGTCTTACCCTCAATGTCGTAGAGACATATATACTTCACACCCATAGTTGAAAGCCAGCACAATAGCTGCCTGATCTTCTCTGTATTTTTAGCTTCTTTGCTATCTACCACAATAGCCAAGTACTTGAGTCGATCCAGGTGGAGATACCGATACTTCCGCAACAACCCAGACGAAATAAGATAGCATTCTAGATTATAAATCAGAAGAGACCACAAATTAAAAATGCTGATTGCCAAGTGGATGATGCCCCAAAGCAGTCCCAAAATGAGTTTGAGAATAATCGATGGTCCAGACATCTGCACACAGAGCAAATACAACTTGTCATGCTCTCCCGTGGAATGCATTACCTCATCACAGAAATATATCTAAAGAGCTATAAAATATGTTAGTAAGATTTAGATTCTAACCCTCAATGCATTCAGATAATTTGATGCCAACATGCAGTTATTGTTCTGGTTGCATAACAGTAGCTGATAAAATGTACAGTTGTCACAACTCACATCGTGTCATTCGTATTGCTTATGCATCCTAATTTTAGTTTATAATTTTCAATTCTCAATCGCCAAACAAACACACGATGATTAAGAACATGGCTGACGTGAAAGAATTTTTTTTTGTTCAAAACAAATTGTTCACTCAGTACTGTTATTATGTTCATGGATATGCAATAGTTTCCATGATGCATCTGACACTCAGTGAACAATTTGAAGGGCTTGAAATAATTAAACTCAGGTGACCATGACAGTAGGATTGATTTGAACACCTAAACTTTCAACAAAGGTATTGCCTTAATGGGCATGGCGAAGTATGACTCATATAAAGAAATTGCACTATCATAAAAATTAAAGGACAAGGTTTAAAAATTAGACACTGATCCTTCGATAGCATTCCATCCCCTCACCAGATCTAAATCTCACTTCAAACCAATCAAATGTTATAGATCAGAGGTAAAAGGTGTAAGGAATGCTGAAAAAGAATCCAATTCTTGAGCATGCATACATACATGTGGAGGAGCCTGATTCATGTGGACGGGGGCCTGAGTGGCCACAAATGACTCCCTGCACAAGAACCATAAGATCATTATTC
The DNA here is from genome assembly GCA_947561735.1 of Cenchrus americanus. Taxonomy (NCBI): domain Eukaryota; kingdom Viridiplantae; phylum Streptophyta; class Magnoliopsida; order Poales; family Poaceae; genus Cenchrus; species Cenchrus americanus. Next base: position 156,217,708 of record OX387243.1, on the reverse strand, counting down.
TCTCAAGACAAGGGAAAGCGGGGGCAGGGAGAATCATACACCCAACCAGACAAGATAGGTCAACATCAAATCCTGGCAAAAAACATTAAACCTTTTCCTGCACCGTTTCTACTTGCTTGCTCAACAGTGGATTACAGAAAGACTTAAACACAACGAGAAGCTAACAAACAGCACAGGGAAAAAGGATGGTGAAGCTAGAAGAAGAAGCAAGTGAAGAAATCTAACTTGGCTTTGGAGCCCATGGCAGTCGGCCAGTCGCAGCTGAGCTGAGAGGTCTGCCGAGGAGGAATAGCAGAGGCACCGACCGAAGACAGGTGTCCGAATCAAAATAGAGAAACCTATTTATGGCTGTGGGTGGACTGATGAATTTAGAGAAAACTAAGATCACAGAAATCACGTGGTTTGGCGCCTCATAGCACGTCACAACGTACTGATTGTCCTGTTTGAGTGTTGACATCCTTTGTTGCTTTGCGAGTCTAGAGCCTTCAAAGAATTCCTTTCTCCTTTTCGCTTTCTAAGGTTCTCTACATTTTTTTCCTTATTCTTTCTAAAATGTCGTAGCCATTAAATGGTAGCCACGACGTGGTAGCAGGTACCTGCGTGCATCTACAGCTGTGATACGCAGCTCTGCAGACTAAATTATGTAACTACACCAAACGCGTAGTGCGTTGATATCGCATATTCAAAGCGAGCTCAGTAGGTTTAATATTGAGCAATCAAAAGGCGAGCTCAATAGTTTATCTAATCTGATGAACACCACACCGTCGCTTAAACAAAAAAGATGGGATGGCTGTACCCGTGAGAAGAAAATCAAATGGCCATTCAAAAAACGAAGAAGAAAATCAAATGCAACACGCGCATTTCGGCAAACACCTGGCATGCAACATGCGGTCACGCGAAGTGGACAGGCATGGCCATAGCCCGCAGCGAAAAGGAAGCTTTTCACGGAGAGGGATGGGGGAGGGCGCGAGTGATTGAGGCGGACCTGCCGCTGCCGGCGAGCGACGCGCGGCCCCGCACGCTCCCCCCGGGCCCGGCGGCGTCACGGCCGCATCCCGCCGGGCGCGGAGGCGGAGGCAGCTGCTACGGCGACGGCACGGCCAGTGGAAGCAAGAAATCGGGGGGAGACTTGCTGAAAAATCGCGATCTGCCGAAATCAGTCACGTGGTTGAAAGCGTTACGAGACGACCGATTTCGATATACCAACCACCGGGCGGGGTGGGCTGGCGTAGATTTCTTTCTAGCTTGGCCCATTCTAGCTAGATTGTCGATTTCCTCCGTCCTGGTCCTGGCTGATTAGGCCTAACAAAAGACGCAACATGGGCTTGGGCCAAATCACGTGTCCAATGGCCCAACCCGTCACCAAAGAACGAATGAACGAACTTGCGAGCAGAGAGATGATTGGATTGATTGATTCCGGCGTGATCGATGATCTTGGTAAGACGACGACGCGAAAGATGCGAAGCATGGCGGCAGCACTTACTTTGGTGTGGAATACGAGAGGAGGGAATCCGATCTGAATTCGGCAATCCAGTGCCAGCTCACTTGTCCGAGTGTGTGAGTGGTGTCAAATTGAGGCATTGCTGTCAATCCTTAATCTCTTCAAGTCTTCATCAGCTCCACACCGCAAGTGCTCTGGCACACCAGCCGTATATGCTCGCCGTGGTCACGGTTTTCATTCGTGTTTGCCTCAGTGTCGTTGGTTTCGCATTTTTTTTGGGTGGACCATGAAGCTTTCCCAGTAATGGCATTGGGATATTGTTGGATTAGATATTCCTGCCTCGGATTATTACCCTATTCTGGTGCATTCTGCCTGCGCATCTTCAGAAGGAGAATGGGGGAACCCAACTTTTATACTATGAAGCATAATACTATTGTCAGTCATATGGCCTTGTCAAAAGAACAAATATAATGCGTGCAACGGTCGCAATCTGAAGATCATGAACATTGGTATGAGGTTTTAAAAGGAAGTTTCAAAGTTGCTAACATATTTTGCAAGTTTTACGAGGAAGATATTTTGTCAGTGCTTAACCGGGAGAGGATGGCAATGTTGGACACAACACTGTAATGCCTTCGTGATAGTTTTGGAAAAGGCCCTCCCACAGTCTGAGGACGACGACCCATCTCCCCCACCTGCACCAGCGATGAGACGCTGATGGAAGGCACTGAAAGGGTACAGAATTAATTAAATTAAGGCCCCCGTAACAGTACGCAGATGCTATGCTCGTCCCAAAACTCCTTCCTAACAGCCGTATATAGCAAGAAAACAAGATCATCAGTGGAGGTACGCCCTAGCCCCGGCCGGCCTTAATGGCGCGTGGAAACGACAGATACCTGCAACCGGGCCGGCCTGTTCATCCTGCAGCTCTAATAACTTCACATGAGATGTATCAAGCTCACCCGCCATTCATCGAGAGTGAAAGATCGCTGCAGGCGAAGCTACTAGCGTGGTATGCACATCACGCGCTGCGCGGCCAACCTTTTTGGCCGGCCTCTTCCCCGTCGATCGGCAGGCAACACAAGGAGACCAAGACGAAGACGACGACGGAGGCTGAGGACGACGGGCAGGCTCCTGATCTGACGACGGTCGCTGGATCGGAGCAAAGGCATTGAGTGAGTGCACGCGTGCGCATCGCAAAGCCCGTACTGAGTTAGGCGCGAGCGCGATGGTATGGTGTGATTTGATATCAGACGAGACCGAGATGATGCGCGCGCGGAAGTTTAGTGCAGGAGCCACTCGGGTTAGCGATCCCTCTCGCGGGGGACTTTTGCCGGCCGACCTCCAACCAGATCGAGGGGGTGTTCCAAAGTTATACACGAACCGATCGGATGGGTTCATGGGAATTGGGGATGAGCCCGCACGCTCCCGTTGTGGTGGGCCTGTGTCTGCCACGCCGTCCGACGAGCTTTCGGATTGCCTTTTCCACGGCCGCGTCGTACTACTAATATTCTTCTGATTATGAAATTCCTGTTGGCGCTCTTGATCGCTCCGGGATTATTGGTGCGTGGCGCATAATCCTCTTTGATGGACAGGTACTGAAAGCAGCTGCCGGCCGGGGTGCCTTTGCGTGTCGAGTTCGGCCTGGCCACGGGCTCCGATCCAGAGGGTGGCTGCGAGCGCGAGCTCCCTCGCCGCTCCCCCTCTTTTTTCCTCAAACTTTTGGGCTCGATGATCATCAACATGCGTGAAATCATGATCCGCATCTCCTACTAGCAGCTAATAGCCGTCATCTGCTTTCTGATCTGCGCTAGCTAGCTGCATCCAATCGCTGCGCGCTGGGCTCAGATGTCACAATGGTCGACATCATCTATCGTAGGATATATGATTAATCTTACGAAACATCCGAAGCACGGGATTTGCTTATCCCCTGTTGCTTTTGCTGGGATAATGGCAGCTCTGAAATCATACGTGAACTGGTACTTTCTTGGTCTTTTTTTTGGGCTCCAGGAAACTCATACCCGGCCCGGCCGCCTGGAGAGTGGAAGCGTGGATCAGCATCAAAGACAAAGAGCCACGCACACGCCGGCACACTGCACCCACGCACACATCAGGGCAAAAAGGCGATCAGAGGGCGGGAAAGGGCACGATCAAAAGGGCAAACGCGCTAAAGCAAAACCGGGACCCTCCTTTTAGTGCCTTTGCCCCCCACATCCTGAAGGCTGAAGCTCTTAACGTACACATCAGCATCTAGTGCCACCTGGACATCGCCTCTTTTGATTGCAAGAATGGTGATGTTTCCCGGGAATCCAGAGGCTCCAAATCACGGGCTTGGAAAGTGCAACTCGGGCATCCCTGGATCTATATCATCCTCGATCGTGGCCTTGCCAATTGCTCGAATTGGTATCGTATTCACGTACGTAGTTGGAGCACAACAAGCCATTTCTTCTAGCATGCCAACAATGGCCAGGCGATGCAAAGAGATGGTCCAGAAACGACTGGCTGCTGTTGAATGAACCACATCCTTCCCCTCATCAGGCCAAAGCCACATCTATCTGGATGTCGGCTAATTTGTCCATTGTTACGCCAATCGGAATCATCAACACATCAGGTAACAGTTGATCCATCAGATCGGTTAAAAATCGAACTACTACTGATTCTGCATGCCCCCACTGAAAACAAGTTTGCTACTGTACGTTGCGTCCTAGATAGACTCCTCTAGTGTCCTGATTTGTCCCAGCGAAATGATGTTTACTGCGCTCCTCAAACATAAGAAAAAAGGATCCACTGCGGGTGTGGGCTGACGCTTTCAGAATCTCACCACTGAGAATTCAGACTGTTTCACAGGCGTTGGATCATCAATCCACAGATATTTTGGGTCCTGCTTCCTCTACCTCCTCAGCAGAAAAGAGCAGCGCGTGCCTAAATGTCATCCTCAGCTCGTCCTAGTAGGCCCGGAGGTAGGGCCGATTTCTTGACTAAAGTAACTAGTAACAATGCTATGCGTGATTTTGCTTTCTCCGTCCGTTCAAAAAAAAAACAAGGCTATGCGTGATGGCAACCTAATCCCGGCAGAGTGGCATCTTCAGATGATACTACAAAAGTTGCAGTAACCGCGTGAAAGGATTGCTTGAGAACTGCACCCTTGAGATAAAAAAAGAGAAAATACTGCAATGCGCTTGGAGTAACGTGCTGTTAAAGTTGAACCACAATTCCACAAGATAGCAAAATTAAAGATCAATGGATCATCGACATTTTTCTTTCCAATCTTCTGCCTTGGAAAAAGCTGACGCCGATAGTGAACTCGGAGGAGTTGGAGGCAACGTGTTCGAGGGCAACTGGTGTGGTCGCTCGCTCTTTTATTTCCCGAGTCCGAGGCGAGATAGGCACGGGCGGCTCAACGAAATCTGGAGCCCTGACGCAACAGAATAACCGGTGTGGCTAGTCTGAAACTCTGAATTCAGAGCAAAGATTCTTACGGGATCCTAGCTACTCGAGTAGTACGGAGTAGTCACAGATAGCCGGCGCAGCTACCTCACCGGCGTGGAGCCGTGCGAGCGCGATCTCCGGCGAGAGATTATGGATAGCCGTGAAAACAACCGGGAGCAATAAAAAGCGGTGGAGTAAGAGCCAAGCGTCAGTAATGGCGAAAGTGGACGGAGGGGGCGCGAGATGAACCCGGGCACGGCAGGCGCGAGCCGCGTCCGTCGCTGCCGGCCGGCGGCGCTGTCGCGTCGCTCTCGCGCGGCACGGCGAGTCCACAGCGCCCGGGATGCGGAGAGGGCTCGGCGCCACACACGCGGCGCGGCGCTTTCACGGTCATGGACCACCGCTCCCCGTCTGCTCCATTCGCGTTGGAGCGAGCTCTCCCTCTCCTCCGGTTCTCTCGCGCTCCGACCATACAGGAGGACACGGGCGCTTGTCACAGGAATAAAATAAAACCTGGCAAAACCGAATTGAAAAGATTGGTAAGGTAGGTTCGCAGAAACAAGAAAGGTCTTAGTTACGGCCATGAACAGAACAGGAACACAGAGGTAACTTGTCGATGCCAGTTACCTCGATCATCAACTTGCACTCAACAAAAGGTAACTAAATATTAAATAAGCTGTGATGTGATGGAAGTTCCCAGCGTGGAGGAAGAGCGAGCGGTGTGTCATGTGTGCAACATCGTTTTGGCTTTGTCCATCGCTGAATGCCCATAGCGCCATAGATGTTCACCACTGTCTAACTGCTGAGAGCTTTCAAGGCTGGACCGCTGGATTGCCGCCGGGAAGCTTTTGTGCCTTAGTTCGTGGCTATGAACGGGCAGGGCGTGGCATTGCCAGGAGTCACAAGCGCGAGCAGCTCAATGCGTACACAAACTTGATCAGGCTGTGCTCTCAAGATCCTGAAGATCCTCATCACTGTATGGACACAATAAAGGCGCGAGGATTACGAGTTCGAGGCGCGATAGATCGATCGGTTGATGTCGTAGCGCACAGAGAAACTAGTGGTAGCCGTGTACTAGTAGTAACTAGTAGCACAGAGAGTCGATCAGGCTATGGTGAGCTAGGGCGCGCGCGCGGGGTGCGTTGTGACGTCAACATCGACGTGACGACGAGTAGAAAATGGGCGCCATGAGTCCCCGTCACACAACTCTCGAACAAGAAGCACTTGAGTGTCCGTGGTGTCCCGGTCACAGAGGAAAAAACCCATCGATCTGCTGTGTCGTAGCAGCCAGTAGTGCTTTTGATTACTCCTATAACCGAAGGTAGCGTCGTTTTACCATCTCGGGAGAAACATTGGGAGGATGGGAGCCAGTTCGTGGTGGCGAACAAGCTCGGGACGACCGGGCGTGGGCGGCGGCCGGAGGTGTGTTGTCTGTATCGACGAGCAGGGAAACGGGACAGCGACGAGGTGGGTGCTGCCGGCACGCGACCGTGGCGCCCTGGTGCCGGAAGGATGCAAGGGTGACGGCGGCTTGACGCAGTGGATCGATTCGCAGCAGCAGCAACGATCAACCGCGAGCTCACCGGCCGCTACCGCTAGACATGGATGGAGGCGGCATGAGATCGATTAGGCACCTGGACCGTGTTGGCAGTTGAGCTAGTACGACTACTACGTGTGTACTAGGATCTGATTTCCTGCTAGCAATAAATACTCATCTCTTTCAGAACCTGTCTGCTAATCTAACACGTACTGTACGTACTTGGAGCTAGGCAGCTAGCTTCCTTCCTTCCACGCTCTGGTGGTGGTCCAGCTGCCGGTTGACTGGGTCTTCGCCGTGACATGGCGCGACCCGTCACTGGCTTTGTGGGACCGTATGCTGCCTGTGAGTATAAGTACGTACAACGGCTAGCGTGCATCCGAAGAGAAAAGAGAACAATGCAGCTGCTACAGACCGTATGCTGTACTCTTGCAGAACGTGAGTTGCCTCGACACTGAACGGTCACTGATTGGCATCCACTCCTCTTCTTTTCTCTGCACACAATCACGGATGATGCTCGCTATATAACAGGGCCAAAGGACCAGCAGGCAGCCGGGCACCGCACCACACGCGGACCACTCCCGCACTCCTCTCCTGTCCCGCACCTCACGCAGCTGCAGCTCGTCCTAGGTAGGAGCTCAACACGAGGAGTGTGTGAGGACACGGTGCTCCGGCATTCGCCGGTAGGCTCGTACAGCAATAATCGAGAGCACACAGGACCACCCCGGTAGAGAGAACAGAGAACTGGTGCAAAACTGCATCCGGTAAATCTCCACCGACACGCTTCGGCCATGAGCACGGACGCCGACGCCGTCCCGGCCGCCGTGGCGCCGGCGAAGCGCGCGCCCATCAACAAGTACGCCTTCGCGTGCGCCCTGCTCGCCTCCATGAACTCCGTCCTCCTCGGCTATGGTGCGTGCGTTCTGTTTTCTCTAGCCCGGCACGAACAGAGAGCGTGCATTTCCCACCTCGCACCTTCATGCACACTGACACAGCACGTATCTTGTTCACCAGCTGTGCTGTTACATGATGCATGCTAACAAACTCTCATCACCCCACAGACATCTCGGTGATGAGCGGCGCGCAGCTGTTCATGAAGGAGGACCTCAAGATCACGGACACGCAGATCGAGATCCTCGCCGGCGTCATCAACATCTACTCGCTCTTCGGCTCGCTCGCCGCCGGCTTCACCTCCGACTGGCTCGGCCGCCGCTACACCATGGTGCTGGCGGCCGCCATCTTCTGCACGGGCGCGCTCCTCATGGGCCTCGCCCCGGACTACGCGTTCCTCATGGTCGGCCGCTTCGTCGCCGGCATCGGCGTCGGCTTCGCGCTCATGATCGCGCCCGTCTACACCGCCGAGGTCGCGCCCACCTCCGCCCGCGGCTTCCTCACCTCCTTCCCGGAGGTCTTCAACAACTTCGGCATCCTGCTCGGCTACGTCTCCAACTTCGCCTTCGCGCGCCTCCCCGTCCACATCAGCTGGCGCGCCATGTTCCTCGTCGGCGCCGTGCCGCCCGTCTTCCTCGGCGTCGCCGTCCTCGCCATGCCGGAGTCGCCCCGGTGGCTCGTCATGCGGGGCCGCATCGACGAAGCGCGCCGCGTCCTGCAGAGGACCTCCGACTCGCCCGACGAGGCCGAGGAGCGGCTGCTCGACATGAAGAAGGTGGTCGGGATCCCCGAGGGCGTGTCCGACGCCGACGACGTCGTCGCCATCGTCCGCGCCAACAACAAGCGCTCCCGCGGGGACGGGGTGTGGAGGGAGCTCCTCGTCAACCCGTCCCGCCCCGTGCGGCGCATGCTCATGGCCGGGCTCGGCCTCATGTTCATCCAGCAGGCCACCGGCGTGGACTGCGTGGTGATGTACAGCCCGCGGGTGTTCGAGCGCGCGGGCATCAAGTCCAAGACCAACTCGCTGGGCGCGTCCATGGCCGTGGGCGCGTGCAAGACCTTCTTCATCCCGATCTCGACGCTGCTCCTCGACCGCATCGGTCGGCGTCCGCTCCTCCTCGCCAGCGGCGGCGGGATGGCCATCTTCCTGTTCACTCTGGCCACGTCCCTGCACATGATGGACCGGCGGCCGGAGGGGGAGGCGGCGGTGCTGGGCCCGGTGAGCATCGCGGCGATGCTGTCGTTCGTGGCATCGTTCGCGTCCGGGATGGGCCCCGTGGCGTGGGTGTACTGCTCCGAGATCTACCCGCTGCGGCTGCGGGCGCAGGCTGCCGCTATCGGCACGGGGCTGAACAGGATCATGAGCGGGGCCACCACCATGTCCTTCCTCTCGCTCTCCAACGCCATCACCATCGCCGGGAGCTTCTACCTCTACGGCTGCATCATGGCGGCGGGGTGGGTGTTCATGTACTTCTTCCTGCCGGAGACGATGGGCAAGAGCCTCGAGGATACCGCGAAGCTCTTCGGCAAGGACGCGGACGACGAGGACGCCCCCGTGGCCGCCGCCGGACGCCACGAGCGCAAGAAGTCGTCATCCACCGAGCTCAGTGCTCAGCAGCACTGAGCAAAGTGACATCCATGCACCACGTGTCCGTACACACATGTCGTCCCGAGTGTGGCCGAAGCTGTTCCGTAAAGCTTCGATGATAGTACGTACTGGAGTACTGTATATTGTTTTTTTGTCTTTGGTGTGGTGAGTCTTTAGAATCATGCGCGCTTGTTTAATCAGATCTCTTTTTTGTTGATCTCTTTCGTACCCTTGTAGATTTTTGTTGATCTCGTGCGCGCGCGTGTAGGTTCAGAGCAGAGAAAAATATCACCTGATGTTCCACGTGTAAATACATCTGCTTTTTGTGCGGAATTTGACGACCAGTATACCTACTCTACTGAAACATACTCTGTCTAAAAATATTTGGCGTCATTTCATTTTATCTTTTCCCTTTCTCATTAGTTATGAAATGCATACTCACTCTTATGAAAATACTTCCAAACATCTTTCGTTCTTGTTTTTTTAGATCCTGGACAACTTGTTTCCGACGAAGTGATTTGCACATCGTCGCGGCAGATAATTTATGTTGTGGCACTGCTGTGTCTCTCAGACGCAATGGCTCTCGCACCTTCCTTCGAACTTTCCTATATGTCCTGAATCCAAACAGATCATGCGTGCGTCCTGGGTTCGCACGGGAAAAGCTTCCCTCAGTATCATTACAATGTAAGTCCAATAATTTGGCGTTATTGACTTCTTTTCACAACTTTGATTATTCGTCTTACTCAAAACATTGTGCAAGTATCATTTACTTTGTTTTTACATATTTTATTATAGTAGTTATTTTAAGTTTGACTTATCTTTTCACACATTTGCGGTGATATTTGATTAACTAGTCTATCAACCCGTGCCTAGATAATTGTAATAGGTTTAGTTAGTAGTAGTTTTTCACTTAGCATAACACCTCGATTTGTATTTAATTGAACACTTATTTTAAGCTTTGAACAACATAAAAATTGTTATTCTCATCTGTCACTCACTCGTCAATATATGAGTATATGACAACACACATTATGGAAACTATTTTTTATATAAACAATAACATAAATAATTTTTTTGAGAAAAAACATAAATAATATATTAATAATTATAAAAATAGTGATTTCAAATTTTATATTGATGCACTTTACGGTTTCATTATATAACTATACGATTTAGATTCAAATTTAGGGGTTATTTTAAATTTTATAAGCACATAAGTGGATAATGTATATGCAAATTTAGGGGGTTATTTAATATTGTTTTTATAGTAGCATAGGTGGGTAACTTACATAAAATTAAGGGTTAATTTACATTATTTTTTATAATGACATATGTGCGTATTTTAGATACATGATTAGGGGTTACTTTGGTCTATTTTCATAATGGCAGGTGTGAGTAATTTATTAGAAAGTAACTATATGATTTAGATTCAGATTTAGGGGTTACTTTAAATTTAATAAGTGTATAAGTGGGTAATTTACATGAAAATTAAGGGTTAATTTACATTATTTTTCATAATGGCAGAGGTGGGTAATTTATTAGAAAGATAACAGATCCAACGGCTATTACGATTAAAGATGTTGAATTGATGGTTGAATGTTTCTGATTTTTGTGAGAATTTATAGGATTTCTCTGTTTTTTTTAATTTTGCACGTAGGATCCTAGGTGGCATAACGTGGAGACCTCCAAAGGAGCCTCCAATTAGTAATAGTAAGATACGAATGATCAAAGTTGTAAAAAAATTAATTGTGACAAGTATTTCAATACAGAGAGAGTACAAGTATATCCCTGAATCCAGACAGAGCATGTGTGTGTGTGCGTCCTGGCTTCCTACAATCGTACGGGAAAAGCTAGACGACGAATAATGGCAGTACACCCTGAGCATCATCAGTGCTCACAGGTACGCATCTCCAGCAGTTCCAGCGACCTCAATTACTGTATCAATTATAATTCAGGAACAGATTTAGCGCGCAATGTCCCTATTCAACCTCTCAAATCACGCTGATCTCCGCGCCATGAGGAGGTTTAGGCCTCACCTAAGGCCTCGTTCGTTTTCTCCGGAACGGGCCCAAACCACGGGGAATGTCGTGGGCCGGTTTCAAACCAGAGGAACAAGAAAAGTGTTGTTCGTTTTGGACTGGGCCGGAAAAGAAACATCGTCGGCTTCATTCCTGAGTCCAACCCCCACAGTCAACTCTGTTCCACGTGTCGCACCTTCTGGATCGGAGACGATGCTACACGGCACGCGAGGCGGAGGTGCATGGGACGGCGGTGCGGGAGGCGACCAGGCTGAGGCGTGAGGTGGCGGCCTGGCGTGCGAGGTCACGACGTGGCGGGCTAGCGGCGTGCATCCCCACCGGCGAGCACTCATGTCCCGCGTCACCGCCTCCGTCGGTTTCTCTCCAGTGAGTCGCACTCCCGCTCTCCCCTCTTTTCCCCTCGCCGGCGGCCGTCATGGGAGATGAGATCGAGCGCGCGCCGCCGGCCGGCCGCTGCCACCGGTCTTGATCTAGGCGCGCGGCCGACGCCCACCACCGGCGTCGCCTGCGCCCGCCGACGCGGGTTGCAACCCACGACGCCACGCTGCCGACGCAGGTTTCGTTTTAGCAACTCTATTCTACTACTACGAAGCAAGCACGGTTTTGCGTCTGCTCCTAAAAGGAAGCGGCGGCAACGGCGGCGGCCACCAGCCAACTCCGCCACCTGGCATCGGCCGCGGCGGGGGCACGTCGTGGCCGGGGTGCCCGAAGATCGGCAGCCCAGCGCCTCCCCACGGCCCGGCGTCCTCCTCGTCGACGTTGTCGGAGGTGGACGTGCTGTGGTCGTGGTCGTGGTGGTGATGGTGGTGGGCCGCAGCCTCCGGTCCGTCGTCGCAGAGGCACCGCGCCACGGCGTGGACGAGCAGCAGCAGCCTCGCCGCGGCGACGGCGGTGAGCACGACGAGCACGGCCAGGAAGTAGTCCAGCGCCGACGGGTGGGCGTCCTGGCACCCGTTGAACCCCAGGCAAAACATTGTGCAGTGCTGCAAGCCGCCTCCAAACTGATGAGCAGCCACTAACTGCTGCAGCAGCATCCAGAGCTAGCAGAGGACTTGGCTCGTGCCTAGCACTGGGGCGAGCTGCCGGGCAGCGTTTATATTTTGCCGCAGCGATGCTTTGGAACTACGGGATGTGGATTCGTTTCTTGGTTTGGAGCCTGCGCCGCGCAGTGAGGAAAGAAAAGGCCCACAAACCCTACGCCCGCCGTTAGCTTCTCCGACTCCTAGTCCGCGGTGGTTCAGAGACACTCGACTCAGAGTCGGTTGGGAATTTGGGGTTGCAGGGCTATTTAACACAGAATCGAGGGGCTTTCGCCCCAGAAAACCAACGCAAAGCGCGGCAAGCCGACGGAGCAGCCGGAGAAGATGAGGCACCACCACCTCCCGAAGCCTGTTGCGACGGCGCGGATGCCGGAGGAGAAGATCGATTTCTACAGGTGCATGGTGCAGAAGGATTTCGAGGGCAAGTACTTCCTAGAGGAGAACGCGCACACGTGGTCTGGTGGGCTCGCCCAGGTCAGGCGCATAAACCACACGCTGCGCAGCTTGGTCGAGCTAGCCAAGGAGCACTCGGCGCAGCGCCTCGAGGAGTACCAGGCCAAGGGCTACCTCGAGTACTGCCCCTCCGAAGCCACCAACCTCCACCACAACAGCAGCCAGGAGCAGCACCTTACCGGCGAAGCAGGCAACTAGGAGAATCCTTCAAGTGTCTTTTTTTTTATCTTATCAGCCTGTTCGCCGCTTATCACCACCAACAAGAAGATTTTCTCTCGTAACGAATCACCAAAGAACCAGCCGCAACCAGCCATGAAGATTTTCTCTCTCGTGAACAAACCAAGACTACCATCACCACCACCAACCGAACAGGCCGACGGTGTGTTTACTACGGAGTATTATGTTCAGTTATATGTAAGGACTGTCTGAATTGCGCAGCGTTTGTCCGTACTGTTAAAGTGAGTATTGTTTTATGATATGACTAAAGTATGCGTGATGGATCAAATCAAAGTGTGCCTTCACTGAATGGACTGGATCTCAGCTGCCATTGTTAACTGTATCAACTCAATCCAAGTCTCCACACTGTGTTTGAACCGTTATGTTAAGTAGTATGACACCGACAATTAATTTTGATGAGTTGAAGAAAGATGCCGGGAATTCCTGCAACACGGGATCTGGATAAGACACGGTTGTATGAAATTGTTTTCGCTGGTCGTTTTGGCATGGATCAGCACGATAATTCATCCGAAGAGATTTCTTCAAAACAAGCTAAGAGCAAGTTGCAGAATACTACTACTGCATTGCACATGTTCGCTGTGGCCTTACAAATCAAGATTGCAAGAGGTCCAACGCACTCAAAGGCGAAAATATATTGGGAAGAGATCCAGCGCGCTCACAATAAACTTAAGGCGTTCTCAAAGAAACAAAAAATTTGTGCGAAACCGCTCCCCATCTTAGGCAAATTTATTTGGTCCCTAAAAAGAGAGGTCCGATTCGTAGGATTGAAATAAGCCAGACTTTCTTACTAAAGGCCTAAGGCCCATATCCGTAATCGTGGTACAGGCCCGCACCTATCGGGCTCAATTCATAGTTTGTCCATTTGATGGTAATGCTACAATTACCATCTGACATGATGAAGTCCACTATCTTAGATGATGTTTAGGACAGCGACATGGTGTACAAAGTACGACTTTAACTTCTTTTTTTTCTATAAAAACATTTATTGAAAAGTTATATTTGTATATTATTATGAAAATAATTTTTCAAGACAAATATATTGACACAATTTTCACATTTCCAAATCCAAGGACTTAAAAGTTATGCATGATTTATATTCTTAATATTTGACCCAAATCTTATCAAAACAACATCTAGTTAAAATACCGAGGGGGTATGGAATTAACATAGTTGTACGAAATTGTTTTCGCTGGTCGATTTGGCATGGATCAGCACGATTATCCATCCGAAAAGATTTCTTCAAAACAAGAGCAAATTGCAGAATACTACCTACACTGCACATGTGTTCGTTTTGGCCTTTCAAATCAAGATTGCAAGAGGTCCAACTCACTCAAAGTAAACTTAATGGGCTTAAGGTGTTCTCAACGAAAAAAAATGTAATTGCGAAATCGCTCCCCCATCATGGCAAAATTTATCTGGGCCGCTACTCAGTTTCCAACTTCGGGCCGATTGATTAGGAGAACATGGGCCCTGAATAGAGAGGTGTCGATTGAAATATTTCTTCTTATAGGCCTAAGGCCCATATCCGTAATCGTTGCGTCACCTATCGGGCTCAATTCAATGTTTGTTTTTTATAATAAAATTCAAAGTTTGTCCATTTGATGACAGATTGATAGTTAGGGTGTATTTGGTTCTCTTTTCTAGATTTGAGGCCTGCATCTCTGGCCAGGCCAGGAGCATGCAGGGAGGCCACTATATAGTCCATAATACACATTTTAAGGTTCATCTAATTGGGGCATTACCATATGACTTGAAGTCCACTATCTTCAGATCAAATTGCACACCAATTTGCAACGTTTTCCCCCGGTGATGTCCTCCACACCATCTACAGCCTGTCCGTTCGGCTTATCAGCCACCAGCCAGCAGGACTTTTCTCTCAGAACAAACCAGCCACCCGCAACCAGCCAGCAATACTTTTCTCTCAGAACAAATCAGCACCAGCCATCAGCCACCAGCCAAACGAACAGGCTGTATATTGGGATGTGTAAGGGCAGGAGGCGGTACACGTCCATACGGCGAAAATGAGGCTGACATTCTTCTGTTAGTTCGATCTCTCTACCATTACGACCCAAAGGCCGTAACGGGCTCGTTCTCGCGCCCTGGTCGGGGGCGCCTAACCAATCCATGGTTGGTGGGCCCCCGTCGCACAGTGCTATAAAGAGAGGGTGGGGGCCACGGCTTCCAGTATGAGGTTCACCGCGCCGCCGCACACCCCACCCCACAAACCCTAACCAACCCGAGGGAGCACTGGAGCGGCGGGAAGCTCCGCCACCACCGCCGCCGAGGCCCTCTTCCTGGATCCAACGTACACGGTGCCACCGCCCGACGCTCGACCACATCGTACGTGACACCGTCGTCCCCGAGCCGACACTGAATCCCCTGCGTCAAGCCGCGGCCGCCCCTGCGACCTCGACCCGCGAGATGGCTTCCGACTCCGCGCTCCCGTCCAACCCCGATGGCCCGCGTCCCTTGTTTCCCCTTTGTTACCTTATTAGTTGTATTAGGTGTCGTAGATCTAGATCTAGGTGCTCATGTTGTTTATCTGTAATCCTTAAGTACCTACCCGACTAGATCATCTACTGGTGTTTGTGCATGTTTAAGTGATTAAAGGATATAACAATGGTATCAGTTAGCCTAACCAGTTAGTAGATCTGTTTAGGGGTAGATCTTTAATATCTAGTGTAGCACGTTGAAGGAGATGACCCCACAATCTTTTAGATCTGGGGGAGAGCACTGGAATCGACGTAAAATCGTTGAAAATCGAAGAAAGTTTGAAACCCTAACCCTAGATCTTGCTCGGGTTAGGGGAAAGAAACACCAATACGAATCATCAGGCTACCCTAACCCTAGATCCACTCGGGTTAGGGGAAGAAATGTAGAAAACCGATTCAAATCGAGTCAAAAACCAAACCCTAGATCCTATTTTTTCCCGTGAATGACCCGACTGTAGGATATCCTACCTTGCCGCCGGGACACCGCCTCTGTGCGGGTTGACCCGCCGCCGTGCGGGGCTTGATTGAGCAGAAGCTCGCCGCCGCGTCGTCAGCGTGCGGGATGGTGCGTTTAGGCGCCACCACCGGGCCGCTCGACGGCCGCGCGCTCACCCGTGGGGTGGACGCGCGCGCCGGCGAGGGGGCCGGCAGTAGCGCCGCCACTCTCCACCGCGTCACCATGGATGGTTTTTCCTCTCTCGGTTCTTGCGTTTTTTGATGTTTTGGTGGAGGAGTAGGGGAAAAGGAAAGGAAAGGTGGTCGCTTGCCGTGGTTTTGGACCGGGCGGCGCCGCTCACCGCCGCCGGCAGGGTGCCGGCCGCGGGCAAGAAGGCTCCGCCGCCGCCTCTGTTCTACCGGGGCTGCGCAAGGAGGAGGAAGAAACTGAGGAGTTCTAGGGTTTTCCAGGGTGCCCGTCCTTATATACCACCCCGATCTAGGCGGGTTGACTCCCAGCCGTCGATCTGGCGATCGACGGCGGCGATGCAACGACGGCCGCGTGGGCTAGAATGAGCCCAGGCGGGGAGTGGCGCTGGGCCGCTTCGCCGGCCCAGGCTGTGGTTTTTGGGCCTAGAGCCCATGCGGGCGCGAGTAGGTGGCCGCGGGCCGTTTTCATAGCTGGGCTGTTTTGGTCAGCTGTGAACAGTACTGTTTTCTATTTAAGTTTTGTATTTCAGAAGCATTTTTTATTTGTTTTCTATGTTTGTTTGCTGTTTTTTCAATTAAGTTATATCTCTGTTTAAATTTTTGATAAATTCATAAAATTTACAGAGAGTAGAATGCTTCTGAAATTAAGGTTTACTCTGTTTCATTTGTTTGTTTTTCCACTGCGTTGTTTTAAATTCTCTAGTTCAATTGAACCAAAGGGATGTTTAATTAGAGAAGTTTCTTTTAAGAATATGTTGTAATATTGTTATTTTTCTGGCCAAAGTTGATAATCACAATATTATGACCTGATATACTAAAGTTTTATGCATTAGTTCTATTTTTCTCGCCCAAAGGTGATATAGAATTAATGTAGTAGCATGTTGTATGTATTAATTTTGACCAAAGTTAAATTGATGCATGCAATATTTATTGTTATATGTTCTCACACTTTTTCCTGAATTTTTATTTTCAGCACAAGCTGGTTATGTTGGCCAAATCCCTGAGCTGACTGGCAACAACTACACGGCTTGACGCAAGTTGCTGAAACTGGCATTCTTAATGCTGGGTATGGAGTACGTGATGACCAAGGAACGTCCTGCAGATCCTGAGGCACCTGTCAGAGAGGCTAATGAGACTGATGCTGCATGGAAAGCAAGGGAAGACGCCCATATCAAGGCGGAAAGTGAGCATCAACTCGCCAAAGCGAGGTGGGATCTAGACAACAAGAGATGTCTAGCGATCATTCAGACTAAGATGACAGAGGCAATTAAGGCGTCCATTCCTGAAAAGGATAAGGGCGGGAAGTTACTCACCGCCTCCGAGTATTTGGAGATAGTGGATAAGCAACACTCTCATCATACTAAGACTTATGCCGGTACTACTATTGGCGCTTTGGTTGCAATGAAGTATACCGGTGGTGGTATAAGGGACCACATACTTAAGATGAGCAACAAGAACGGCAAACTTGCCGAGATGGGCATGGTCCTTCCCACCGAGTTTGTCATTCATTTGATTTTTAAGTCCCCGCCTCCCGAGTTTTCTCGCTTTTGAGGTCAACTACAACACCATACCAGATAAGTGGAATGTGCATAAGTTGATTGCCATGTCTGTCCAGGAGGAAGAAAGGTTGAAGGCTCAGAATGGTGGTCTTGTTAACTATGTAAACCATGGTAAGAAGCCACAGAAGAGAAGCTTTCCAAGTAAGCATTTTCAAGCTAAGAACCAAGCGGAAAGCAGACCTTCAAATGCACCTTCCCAGGGACAGATGAAGCCTCATGGAAAAGCTCCCATGCGGAATGATCAGCCTCAGAAGCCTCAAAGAGCTCCTCAGCAGACGGAGTTTGCACCAAACCAGTGTCACTGGTGCAAGAAGACTGGGCACTGGAAGAAGCAGTGTCCTAAGTGGTTGCATCACATGTGGTCAAAGGGGTGTGAGTACAACCAGAATCCTAGCAAGAGGAGCAAGAACAATTAAGGTTGCGAACGGCGTCGAGGCTGCAGTTGAAGCCATTGGTGATCTCCCCATCAAGTTGAAGGACGACTTCACGCTTCAGCTCCATGACGTTCTTTATGTTCCATCTTTAAGTCGCAATTTAATTTCAGTGTCATGTTTAGCATACAATGGTTTTGAGTGTCAGTTCCGTGCACAACATTGTTCCATTAAGTTAAATAATGTGGTTGTGGGTCTTGCCATCCGACAAGACAAACTATACATGTTGGCTATTCATGATAATTCCACTGAATGTGTTGATTATGTATGTGAAAATGCGAATGTTGTATCATCTACGAATGTAAGTAAGAAGCGGAAGCGAATTGATAGCGTATCTTCGAAATTATGGCACTGTCGCTTAGGCCATATTTCGAGGGGAAGGATGGAACACTTAGTTAAGGAATCAATTCTTACGCCGTTAGAATTTAATGACTTAGAACAATGCATAAATTGCATTAAAGGAAAGTTTGTTAAACAAATTAAGAAAGACGCAAAGCGAAGCACAGGAGTGTTGGAGATAATCCACACTGACATTTGTGGTCCATTCCCTGTGGCATCTGTGGATGGTTTTGATTCGTTCATTACATTCACAGATGACTATTCTCTATATGGGTACATTTATCCAATTAAAGAGAAGTCAGAAGCGCTAGAGAAATTTAAGATATTTAAGGCTGAAGTTGAAAATCAACACAACTTAAAGATTAAGGTGGTGAGGTACGACCGAGGTGGGGAGTACTATGGTCGACACACCCCGTATGGCCAAGTTCCTGACCTTTTGCAAGGTTTCTACAGGAAAATGGCATAGTTGCCCAGTATAGTACACCGGGTGAACCTCAACAGAATGGGGTAGCTGAAAGAAGGAACCGTACCTTGATGGATATGGTTAGAATTATGTTAAGCTACTCAACATTACCGATTAGTTTGTGGATGGAGGCATTACAAACCGCCACTCACATTCTAAATAAAGTACCTAGTAAGTCAGTACCTACAACACCGTATGAATTATGGACGGGTAGGGAACCCTCCTTGAATTATATGCGTGTATGGGGATGTCCAGCAGAGGCTAAAGTTTTTAACCCAAATATTGGGAAGTTAGACCCCAAGACAGTAAGTTGTCATTTCACTGGCTACACGGAAAAATCTAAAGGATATCGTTTCTACTGTCCCACTGGACATACAAAGTCGTGGAAACGAGGCACACTGTTTTTCTAGAGGATGAAATGATCAGAGGGAGCATGGCAGTTCGAAAGATTGATCTTGAAGAAAAGCGGGTGTGTGCACCCACTCCTATGGTTGAAGAACCGTATTTTAAGCTGCCTACTGTTCCGATAGCTACAGTGCAACCCACTGTGGTTCCGGAACCTGTTGTTAGTACTCCTGTGCCATCAGTGGAAGAAAATGAGGAAACTGTTCAACAGAATCCTACAGGAACAACTGATGCACCGGAAGAAACACAACAGCCTCAAGTGCAGGAAGAGCTAGTAGTGGAGGCTCTGAGGAGGTCATCAAGAGTCAGAAAGTCAGCTATCCCTGATGATTATGGAGTTTATGAATGTGAAGAAATCCACATAGAAGGTGATCCTACTTCTTATGAAGAAGCTATGAGTCGTCCTGATGCATCCAAGTGGCAAGAAGCCATGGAAGATGAAATGAAGTCAATGAGTACCAACAGAGTTTGGGACTTAGAGGAAATTCCTAAAGGAGCCAAAACAGTAGGCTGCAAATGGGTCTACAAGATCAAATATGACTCTAAAGGGAATATAGAAAAGTATAAAGGACAGCTTGTGGCCAAGGGCTATACGCAAAGAGAAGGGGTAGATTACAATGAGACGTTTTCTCCAGTCTCTTGTAAAGATTCTTTTAGGATCATAATGGCCTTGGTGGCGCACTATGATTTGGAATTACACCAGATGGATGTCAAGACGACATTTATGAATGGAGATTTATATGAAGATGTATACATGACTCAACCCAAAGGTTTTGTTGTGAAAGGAAAGGAACATTTAGGATGTCATTTAAGAAAATCCATTTATGGTCTAAAGCAAGCCTCTAGACAGTGGAACTTAAAGTTTGATGAGACCATCACAAAGTTTGGTTTTAAGGCAAATATTGAGGACAACTGCGTTTATGCAAAGTTCAAGAATGGTGGGAAATTCATTTTCCTAATACTGTATGTGGATGACATTCTAATAGCTAGTAGTGATGTTAGACTGCTGCAGGAAACGAAAAAGTTTTTGTCCTCAAAAATTGATATGAAAGATCTTGGTGAAGCCTCATATGTTTTAGGCATTGAGATTCATCGAGATAGAAGGAAGGGGGTCTTAGGATTATCGCAAAAAGCATATCTAGAAAAGGTACTAAAGAAATATAATATGCATGCGAGTAGAGCCACACCTGCTCCTATAGTAAAGGACGATAAGTTTGGACTTCACCAATGTCCAAGGAACCAATATGAGATCGATCAAATGAAAATGGTTCCATATGCTTCAGCAGTCGGTAGCTTACAGTATGCACAAGTGTGCACTCGCCCTGATTTAGCATTTGTTACGGGAGTACTTGGTAGATATCAAAGTAATCCAGGAAAAGAGCACTGGATGATGGCAAAGAAGGCTTTTCGATATCTACAAGGCACGAAGGATTTAATGCTAACGTATAGAAGATCTGATTCCCTAGAGATAAAAGGGTACTCAGATGCTGATTATGCGGGAGATAGAGATGATAGAAAATCCACGTCAGGATATATATTCACTCTCGCAGGAGGAGCTGTTTCGTGGAGAAGCTCAAAACAAGAACTAGTTGCAACATCTACGATGTATGCAGAGTTCATAGCCTGTTATGAGGCAACATGACAGGTGATGTGGCTAAAGAAGTTCATACCTAACTTAAGAGTAGTGGATTGTATTCACAGACCACTACGGCTTGTATGCGCGATAACAAGCCAACGGTATTTTATACTCACAACAACAAGTTAAGTAATGCTACCAAATCGATAGAAATAAAATTTTATGCGATGAAAGACAGAGTCCGGGATAAAACTATAAGTCTGGAGCATATAAGCACTAAAGAGATGTTAGCGGATCCGCTCACAAAAGGCTTACCACCCTATGTGTTTGGAGAACACATAGCCGGTATGGGTTTAAGGGAAAGCCTATGATTCCCGGACTAGGCCGAAGTTAAGATCCTATCAAAATGGATAAGTGTATTGTGGTTGGTTAATCTGGTTGTGATTACAATTTAGATGACCCATGCTCAATATGTTTATCTGTGATGAGGTGGATGCCAAGTAAGGAACTCGAGATTAAGTGAATGTTGTAGAAGAGATCGAGAGGGAGAATGTTAGTTCGATCTCTCTACCAGCCGTAACGGGCTCGTTCTCGCGCCCTGGTCGGGGGCGCCCAACCAATCCATGGTTGGTGGGCCCCCGTCGCACAGTGCTATAAAGAGAGGGTGGGGTCCACGGCTCGTAGTACGAGGTTCACCGCGCCGCCGCACACCCCCACCCCACAAACCCTAACCGACCCGAGGGAGCACTGGAGCGGCAGGAAGCTCCGCCACCGCCGCCGCCGAGGCCCTCTTCCTGGATCCGACGTACACGGTGCCACCGCCCGACGCTCGACCGCATCGTACGTGACACCGTCGTCCCCGAGCCGACACTGCATCCCCTGCGTCAAGCCGCGGCCGCGCCTGCGACCTCGACCCGCGAGATGGCTTCCGACTCCGCGCTCCCGTCCAACCCCGATGGTCTGCGTCCCTTGTTTCCCCTCTGTTACCTTATTAGTTGTATTAGTTGTCGTAGATCTAGATCTAGGTGCTCATGTTGTTTATCTGTAATCCTTAATTACCTACCCGACTAGATCATCATCTACTGGTGTTTGTGAATGTTTAAGTGATTAAAGGATATTACATCTTCTGCTATGTCCCAATGAGCCGGGAGGCCCGGGAGATTCGTGCACTATGGGCTCCAGTCTGTGTAGCTGCGGGTGTATGAGTGATCAGATCACTGTCAGTATTACTCTCAACGGATCCGTGCCGTTCTTGTTCTTCCTTTTAACCCCTGGACCCTAGACCCCTGGTGCTGGTGCACACGCGCGGTGGACGTTCCGCTCCGTTTCCCAATCGTCTTTCGCCTTTACACGCCAGGAGCAGAGAGGGATGTGATGTCCACATGACCTTGGGGATGTGCCCTCTTGGTTGCCTCGTGCGCGCACTTCTGAACATGAGGCATTCGCTTGGTAGAGTGGATCGGAAAAAAAATCAGCCTAATGATACCTTGTCGCTTGCCTGCAATCAAGTGAGCTCGTGTGTACTAACAAGTTTAACAGCTACGGAGTACCAGAGATTCAGAGCTGCATCATCACAGCTCAAACGACAAAGTTTAACAGAACCGGATTCACAGAGCGAGAGACTGCTACTCCGATCCAGAAGACTAGTCGCGCAGACTGGTTAGTCAGCCTTCTATACCGTTCAAAGATCCGACTGAATCGACGTGAAAACAATGGCGATCGATCGACAGCGAGCAAGATGGGGAGCTGGAATCCTTAATTATTTGCAAGTGGAAGGGCCTTCCAAATTAAACTGTTTAGTGTTTACTACATACTGCAGCGCAAGAGCCGATCGAGTGGCTAGCTGCCATGGAAGCAGACTCACATTCTTGAACGCCGGCATGCCGTGGTAGTCCTGGAAGAGCGCGAGCTCCCGGAAGACGGAGGCGCCGGCGCGGCGGCGAAGGCCGAGGGCGTCCGGGTTGGCCTCGAGCCACTCCTCGATGAGGTCGAAGGAGAGCTGGTTCTCGGCGAGGGCCCATCTGGATGATGCCGCCCGGGTTGGCCACAGGGTCGTAGGGGTTCTTCTCGTACTCCATCCACCCCAGGAAGTAGGACGAGTCCTGGCCGTGGCTGTTGCACGCGGCCTTCTTCGACAGCAGCTGCGGCTGCGCCTTCTCGTCGGCGACCAAGCTCACCATCGTCCTGACACTACACTTGGCTTTGGCACCTTTCTGTGTCGGTTTGAAACTGGGGGCTGCGATGCGGTGCCACGCACGCACGCACTGCTGTGCTGGGCACGAGAGAGTGAGTGCGGGAGAGGGAATGTGCTGCGAGCTGAGTGAGCTGAGCTGAGCTGAGAAGAGGAGGGAACTGGTGGTGGTTTTGGTGGCTCTTCCCGGGAGCTCTTTATATAGCGGGGCGAGAGGAATCGTTCAGAGAGCGAGCTATGCCGACAGGAATCGAACGCGCGAATAAGGCTGGGCCATATATGCATGGATGTCAAAGAAGTGGGCTGTCTTTTCCCGGCAAGGGGGAAGAAGAAGAAGCAACTCGCAACAGCGGATATACCCATCGTCAAAACACTCTCGTACGTACACTGTACACCGCACACTCAGCTTCCCTGGAAACGAGCTCTTACGTCTACGACGTTGTTTAGTTCTCAAATATTTCACTAAAATTCTCACCTAGTCACATAGAGGACCGTGTCCGTTCATTTTTCTCTCTGCGCACACGTTCTAATAAAAAACTTTCACCACTTTTTAAAATTTCACGAACTAGCTCTTACGTCTACGGGGTGTCTCCGACGTGTGGGGTCCTGTGTTGTCCCCCGGCGACTGAGTAGTGGAAGTTTGGCTGAGTGTGCCGGCGATTGTTAGACCGTCTCCACAGCAACATGTGCATTTGAATGAGGCAAAAAAATCTATTGTAGGCTTTCTAGTGGTGTGTGCATCCTCTTCTGCAAAATGAGCAGATGCTCCCCCGTCGTGCATTCCTGAGGGAATCTCTCCTTGATGCATCCGCACGAGGTCCAACCGCTTGTCTCCCTCTGTCCCCTCTCCCCTCGCACGGTGGCACCTGTCCTCACCTCCTCCGCCCTCCTCCATCCCGAGCTCCACCGTCGCCGCCTCCGCCTCCGCGCCGCCTCAGTCTGGCCCCTCCTACGCATCCGTGCTGCCTCCTCCACCGCCACGCCGCGCGGCGCAGATTCGCCAGATCCGAAGGAAGCGACCTTCTCTTCCCGCGGCGAACCTCGATCTCTGCTTGGCCTCCCTCCCCGGGGACGACGACGGGGCTCGATTAGGGTGATGGCGACGCAGATCCCCTTCTCCCTCCCTTCTACGGCCACGATGACGACAGCCGCTCTGTGGGAGGTGGAGGCGGGAGCCAACGACCTTGGACGATGCAAGTGGGGATGCGCCACCACCATTAGAGCCTGTCTTGTTCGCAGAGACACAACACAAATCTTCTCTTTCCTTCCTTCATAGACGATACAGATGCAGAATGTTGCTGGAGACGGTCTTAGCCGCGTCCATACAATCTTGGAACCCGTTCAGCAAGCCGAATTCTGAAACCTCGTCAAGAGCGCGAGCGTCGGGGCAAGCACATAACTGGGCAGATCTTTGGCTCGTCTGCCTACTGACATGTCAACTTAACAAAGGTTTATTAAATGCTTTGTTGTGTGTTCGGCGGGCCTTAAGTAAGATTTTTTAATAATATTTTTCTCTCGCAACAAATCTACTAACTTCTTCTGCACATATTATTTTCTCACACAACAAATATGATGTACAAATCTGCTAAAAATCTGTTGAACACTCCCTTGATTTTTGGGTGAACAATCTTTAAGTACTATAATTATTTTTCAGTCGAACTCGCATGTTTGTCTTGTGATCTACTCCGTATCTTGTACCGTTAAATTTCTTGCAATTTAATTTATAAAACAAGACCTACTATGAATAATTTTAATAAAAAATAAATTTATTTTTAAATAAAGAATTATTTCTTGCACCTGCAACCGCACACAACAATTTTTTATACCATTCTCGGCACCAACGTTGATAATAAAATAGGGACAAGTGCACACACATAATATGGAAAATCAAAAGCACAATCTATTATTGCTTCTCTATCCATTATTAGCAAAAAATATTCAAAGCGACAAACTTGAATGCTTTGCTTGCAAAAAGGACAATATCGCTTATGTCCTCACGCCGCAGTAGGATCAAAATCGCAGCAAATATGTTCATGTGAAAAACCAAAAGTCCTCTAACTAGGTTAGAGGGGCTGAGGTATGATCACAACCAGTAGACCAGAGTTCGAATCCTCATGTGAGCAAATTTACGGGACCGTTTGAAAAATCCCCTCACCGGTGAAGTTAGAGTTCGGAGTTCGGAGATTTCTAAGTTGAGAGAAGGTTCCTTCTTCTTAATGAAACCCCGTGAAGTCGGGCCATGGTTCCTTCTTCTTAATGAAAGGAACTTTTTTAATGAAAACTCGTGGGGTGGTCTTACCCCACTATCCTAATTATGCTCATGTGAAAATAACCTTCATAAGAGACTTGGAATGTTTTTTCTCAAAAATCAACTCGCTGGTGAAGCCGAAGTTCAGAAATTTTCTAAGAGTCGGAATAAGGTTCCTTCTTCTTAATGAAAATTCGTGAGACGATCTTACCCCACCAGCCTTATGCTCATGTGAAAATAATCTTCATAACAAAATTGGAATGTTTTTTCCTCAAAAATCTATGGCACGGATTAGGGCGGTTGTGGCGCAGATTTTCGTGGTTAGAAAAAAATGGATGGGCTAGAGCTTGGTGTTGGTGTTTTATACCCGGCAAGGCGGCAAAGCTTACCAAGGAGTATCTGAGGCAGTACGTTGATTGGTAGGGAATCGCCGAACCTGAAACTTTCTGATCAACAGACGGCACCGTCTTTTGCAGGAAGTGTATGCAGGAACACTCCCCGTCATCTGCACTGATCTCACTTTCTGATCAACAGACGGCGCCGAAATCAAAATTGTACAGACCTACGTAAACTGAATAAAAAAGCTCGCCCATGCAGCTGAAATTGGAGCGTGCGCCACTTTTTTTTCTTCTTCAATAAAACAGAATTTAGCGACCTCGCTCCGATCATGTGCTAAGCTGACTGCATGCTGATCAAATGTTGGCAGCGGCCAAAGTTGGGGCAGTGACAAATTCGACTATTTGAGGATAGAAACTAGCGTTTGGTTTGTAACCAAGCTAAAAGATGTTCTAAACTAGAGTTTGGTTTATAACGCATATGTTTAGAAATTGGTTAACGGATCTGTTCGCACTCAAAATTGGCGGTGTCCGATCCGACCGGTCGACTCGTGGGCCCCACCGGTCAGACCGGTGTTGTCAAAGTCCACAAATACAATTCGGACTTCATCATTGGATAGGTCTCGTCGAGTAGATCAAGATTCATATGTGGAACGTCCAAATCGGAGTCCGGGTGAAAGATATATGCCTTCGGGAAGATCTGCACGTCCGGCGAGCCACACAGGTCTGACCGGTCTCACAGGTGCTCCTGAGTCCGAGCCAAAATGAGGAGTCCTGATAGATTTAGGCTTGTAAAAGGATTTTCTTGCGGGGTAAGACCTCCCACCCTGTAAATATAAGGGGTCACGACCGATTGAGGTTCATCATCCAATCGATCAAATACATCTACTCTTTATCGTTGTGTCTTTACTTTTATCTCTTTGCCCTAGCTCTTCCAATCTCGATCTGTTATTCTTCCTTTGTCTCTGCGACATCCGAAGACGTTCTAGGCGGCCTGACGACCCTAGAGCAACCCTACGCGCATCAGCTTTCAGCTCTGGCGGGGTCCCTCCCGAGCCGACGTTCGTAGGTCTACCGCCGGTTTATCTCGGCAATCCGGTCTAACCGCCCCTCACAGGCGATCTGACCGCCCTTCGCAGAGAAGCTACAACGAGCTTCCTTTGCACGCTTGTTGATCCCGTAAAAGGTGTCAGCAAATTTAACGAATCCGCTGGGGAAGAAGATCTAGCTATTTTAACTGGTCTGTCCAACTCCGACGCAATGGGCTCGAGGACTGAACTTGATCAAGACAACATCATCGGCATTGATGCTGTGGAGCTCTCGCCTGAAGATCGCCAAGTCACGGAAGACTTCATGAAGAAACAAGCTGAACAAGATCGTTTGGTAATAAAAGGTTTTATGAAGAAGAAGGCCTCACTACTTGTCGCACATCAAGAAAAATCATGAAGGCAAGGTGAAGACCCTCCACCACCTGAGGTACCAATCACTGTAAGCACATCCACGTCTCCATCCTCTTTTGTTACTGCCAACGACCTTACTACTATCATGGATAATTTTCGTTTAGCGATGATTGAAAAATATGCAAAACATGATAGATAAGAGTCTTGGTAAACGTGTAGAGGAAGGTAACGATGATGTATCTATTCCTAAAACTGTGTCACCTCAGACCCATCTGCTAGTACGTCGGCTGCACTCATGTTTAATCCTCAATATGGTATGCTGTTAAACTATTTTGCAGGACAAACAACACCTTTGTCGTCTGGTCACTACAGGCCGGTCAGACCGGTCCTGGTGTTATGGTGCCGTACCCCTCATCTCCGGAGCCTATAACTATTATGCCTCCCGTTCAGGCCGCTTCTGGCCGATCTGGTGATTCTACTGTCGCTCATGGTGTTCCGTTTATGATTCCTTTTGGAACGGACACTGGGTATGGTTTTGTTCCTAATACACAACCTAATAGCCATTTGCAACATAATTTCCTAAATCCATCTACACAACCTAGTGTGTTGCAATCGAACGCTTCAACTACGCCAATGCCAACCACCATACAAGAAGTCATCGATAGGTTTAATGCTAATCTTGCTAAATAAATGAGAGATGACTATGGGATAGAAGTAAAAATAAAAATTCTTCGTATCAAAAACCGTATCCTTCTAGTTTTGATTCGGTTTCCTATCCTGTTGGTTGGCATTGTCCTGAATTTGTGAAGTTTAACGGGGATGATAGCAAAACTATTTAGGAGCATGTTAGTTAATATCTTGCTCAATTGGGAGAAGCTAGTGCCATAGAAGAAATAAAAATACGTCTATTTTCTTTATCTTTAACTGGCAATACTTTTTCATGCTTTGTTTCATTACATGTTAACTCTATTCATCCTTGGCAACAATTACAACAAAAATTTCATGATCACTTTTATAGTGGAGATAATGAATTAAAGTTAAGTCATTTAACACCTGTTAGGCAAAAGCATGATGAGCCTGTTATTAATTATATTAGAAGGTTTAGAGAAACAAAAAACATTATTATAGTCTTGTTATCTCCGAAAGGGATCTTGCTGAATTAGCTTTTAATGATTTGCGATCCCATATTAGAGAAAAATTAGATGGTCATGAATTTGCTAATGTTGCCCAAGTTTTAAGAAGAGCTTTAGCTCAAGAAAGTTGAAGCAAAGATTATCAGTTCAAATCTGATCATTCTAATATGCATATGCTAGAGTATGAATCATCGACTGATGAGAGTAAAGAAATATGTGCTGTTGAATTTACATGGTCACCTAATGATAAAGCAGAGACTTGTGCTTCTCTAAAGCCGTCTCATAAGAGTCGGGAAGAGATGAAATTTACTTTTGATGTGGTTAAGTGTGATAAAATATTTGATGAATTGCTTAAGTCTGGTAAAATTAAAATAACTCACACTATACCACCTCTTGATCAATTAAAAAGACGTGCATATTGTAAATCATTCTTTTTCTCATGCTACCAACGATTGTAATACTTTTCATCGGCAAATACAATCGACCATTAATGAAGGTCGTTTAAAACTCCATGAGACGCAAGTCGACGAAAATACTTTTCCTACTAATGCTTATGTGAATATGCTTGAATTGTCAAATCCTAAGGTGCTTATTCGACCGGATCAAGCTGAAAAGGCAAAAGGAAAGAACGTGATCACTGGAGAGCAAAGACCTGACAAGAAGGTGCTTCTGGAGAAAATCCCCAAGGCTTCAGTAAAGACTTCAACACTTGGGGGGCAAGGCAAGACGGAGGAGACCAGCAAAGCGTCGGCCGGTCTGACCGGTGTACCTGACCGGTCTGACCGGTGTACCCAGAAGACCTCAAGATGCTCCAAGCCCAAGAAAAAATCAAGGCCGAGTTTTGAAGAGTTCCTGGACAAGTATAAAAGGAAGGCAGCTGCTAGGAATCGAAGAAATCTGCCAAATAGTAAGCACCACCAAGACATGACAATATGTATCACCAACAAGGTAAACCTGCATCTGCACCATATCCTTTTGTTGGATCAGTTATGCCATGTTCTTGGTATTATCCTTGTTATTATTCACCTGCTGATTATAGTAGTATGTACATGAAACTATATATAATTCAATATCCTATTGCATATCCAAGTGGTACATTGCAAAGACTGGTTGCTTGTAGTAGTAATCTGGTTCAAAGTAATGTATGTACTAATATTGAAGCAGGTGAAGATAACAATAAGCAAAACTCTAAAGGTATGCAGCTGAGGTGGTGTCCCTCGGGCTTATCCCACACTCAAAAGAGGAAATTGCAAATATTGCGTAAGCGAGGAGCAATGGAACAACCATCTAAAGAGAGGCCAGCTAAGTCAACACGGACCCGAAAGGAGTGGAGGCCGAAGCAGGCGTCAACCTCGACTTGAAGTAAACATGTTTACGGCCGGTGTTTTATGGACATCGTCCTAAGTGTTTTTTAGTTTAGAAAAGTATTTTTTTGTCATGTATACTTTGCCAAAAAACAAGAGGGTATATGTTCGCACTCAAAATTGACATGTCTGATCCAGTGATGGAGCCAAGATTTCAAAGTTGGGTATTCCCATCCAACAGAAAAAGTTCATAGTATATCAATATCGACCATCGAAGAAATAAAAGTGCAAATCATTCAATTCCAAGATGGTTCAGTGGTTCATGATACAAAGCAAAGTTACAAAATACATTAAGAAAATTACATGGTACCTCTCTAACTTTCTATTCGGTTTCTTCATGGCTTGGAAGAGTAACTTTAATTCTACGCTCTTTCATGGCTTGAAAACGATTTATAAGATCACGGTCCTTGACTTTCAAAAACATCTCACGCAGTGGGCCGGCCTGGTGCTGGTGGCCATGTGGGACGAGGTGGTGGAAGGCCGAATCAATGTTTGGGCTGCATTCGAACTGAAAAAATTAGAATTTAGGTCCACTAATATATGTGTATATGTATACACTTGAAGTATACTTGTTTTTCCTCCAAAAAAGTTGGGTATTGCTGGGAATACATGGGCATAACTGTAGCTCCGCCCCTAGTCTGATCTGCCTGGTCTGGCCTGTGAGTCCCACCGGTTAGACCGGTGTGGTCAAAGTCCACAAAATACAATTTGGATAGGCCTCGTCGAGTGGGTCAAGATTCATATGTGGAACATTCATATCAGAGTCCGGATGAAAGAGATATGCCTTCGGGAAGATCTACTCGTCCGGCGAGCCACACAGGTCTCACCGGTGCCCCTGACTGATCTGACCGATGTTCCTGAGTCCGAGCCAAAACGAGAAGTCCTGATAGATTTAGGCCTGTAAAAGGATTTTCTTACGGGGTAAGACCTTCCCACCCTATAAATATAAGGGGTCACGACCGATTGAGGTTCATCATCGAATTGATCAAATATATCTACTCTTTATCATTTTGCTTTTACTTTTATCTCTGTTACCTAGCTCTTTCAACCTCGATCTGCTGTTCTTCCTTCGTTTCCGCGACGTCCGAAGATGTTCTAGGTGGCATGCCGACCCTAGAGCAACCCTACGTGCATCAGCTCTGACGGGGTCCCTCCCGAGCCGACGTTCGTAGGTCTACCGCCGGTTTATCCGGTAACCCGGTCTAACCGCCCCTCACAGGCGGTCTGACCGCCCTGCGTAGAGAAGCTACAATGAGCTTCCTTTGCGCGCTTGTTGATCCCATAAAAGCTATCAACAAGATCACATATGTGTCTTCGGATCGAGGTTGTGTTTGTTAGTCGCCACGTGGGACCATTATAACGGCAGATCAGGCTTATCAGAAAGTGTGTTTGGTTACATTTGCTATATAAAGGAATATGAACTGAAAGAACCGAAACACTCATTGGTAATGCAGGAAGGTGCCATGAGATGTATGCAAATTGAGTACATTTCCACTCAGGCACCGTTTAGTTGGTGGAAATGTTGGTGAAAGTGGTGAAAATTTTGAGGTGGCTCGGTCTGCGATGCGAAAATTTTGGGAACTTTTGAGGAACTAAACATGGCCTGAATTGCGCTGCACGTCTGATGTGACTTGTTCTATCGGCAATATTTAGTGCACTTGGTAATGCAAGCTGCCGCATTGTATGATTGGAGGTGCCCGGTTTCTTTGTTTTGCCCCCCAAAACTGTCGATTGGTACCAAGTTGAAGCAAGTAAAATGTTTCCAAAAGGAGCTTCTGGAGCCCTTTGAAACAAATCAAAGATGAACTAGAGATCCTAGGAAGGGATCATACACCTTTGCCTGATGGGATTGCTTTGGCGCGAATTTCCTAAATTCATCGAGACCACCGAGAGTTGAAGCGTCCCCTCATCGGAGAGGTGACTAAATGTGACACAAATACCGGTCCCGGGAGGTCGGTAACACATTTATTACAACGGGTGGAATCGGTCTTTTACATCACGGCGACACAAAGGGCACGGTAGTGCCAACGCAACAAGGAACAACACAAACGCTAACGACCACACTACAATAGCAAAGGCTTCCATAGCCTCCTCGCAGTACCACACCATGGAAGGCTGTCGGTAGGGCCCCCGGGTACACGAGCACGGTTGGGTGTAGGGCACGACCTACTCAACGTCTTCGGGAATGTAATCGGGATCCTCCTCGTAAAATAGTTAGTAAAACAAAGGTGAGCACATACGTACTCGGCAAATCCAACCCCACCCACGGAGGGGCTTATAAGCGAGAATCATGCATACGGTATAACAAGGATCGAGTTAAGGTTCATTTTGCAAACGTACACATGCGGGGGTTCATTTCAAAAAGGTTTTCGCAAATCATTTTCATAACCCAAGTAACTCAACTATTTTAGGAAAAACCACTATGGAGCTACGGACTTCCCGTCCGTCGTAGCCCGAGCACGGAGCCACACACACATCACCGGAAAACAACTCACGCCGAGAAAACATCCCATCCCAAACACTAGTTTTTGTGACCACACCGTGACTCGTCCAATACCGTGGACACGACTATTCGAATAGGTTTGACACTGCGGAGGTTGTACATCTTTACCCACAAGTAGGGTACCGTCACACGGACACCTCGGTGCCGGTACGGATCCTATCAAAGCCATTACCCACCTTAGCTAACACTACGAGCCACCACGAAGCACCCAAGGGGTTATCCCACATAACCGGGCGTACCTCACACGGAGCGTACCCCTACTCCTTGGTCTCCCCGCTCGCTCACCCGCACACCGGATGGCAAGTAGATTAACTAGTGGGATTTATGCTAAGCCGTTGCCACATACAACGGTCGAGTGGTTGTACGATGATTTGGGTCGGGTGAGATGTCACGCAACCCGGTCCTTAACCGACAAGATGGACAACTCCCAACACGCTCAACCACACGGGTACGAGCTCACCCATACTCCGACACACACGTCCATCCCGTCTACCGGTTCTTTTACTCATTTTTCCAATCATATCCCCTTTTTGCTTTTCAAGCACTCACACATTTGAAAGCACACACACATTTTTAAAGCACTCATTTAAGTCAAAACAAGGTTTAATCATAGCAATCAAGGGTGGCTATCCTACCATGTTTTGCGGTAAAACAATATGCAATTTATAAAACGGGTATAGGGCATATTTATAAAACTAGGACAGAAGCATGCATCAAAGGGGAAGGTTGAACTTGCCGTCTTCGAAGTCTTCGGGGAGTGCGGCTCGGCGTTCGGGACCTCGGGCTCCCGCTCGCAGTAGTCGGCTTCGATCTCTGGCTCGGGGTACCTTCCTCCGTCTACTCCGTCGGCTATGGCATACACACAAGCGAGCAAGCAATATTAGCACACACCGTTTCGGCCGAGCTCGGGGAGGGGGAAGTGAGCGGAGGAGGGGTATATATATAGGCCCTAGGAAGGGGTAGGTTCGGCGGGGGGTACGGTAACGTTTGGTCTTAACCAGGAAGGAAGGGCGTGTATGAAAGGCTAGGTCAAGGAGGGGTTATAGGTATTAAAGACCTATTGGTAATTTTCTACTAATGAGAGAGGGTGTGTTTATGACCACATAATTTGGGTTAGGGTCTCGTTTGTAATTTATTTAGGGCTCAACGGTAATTAATTACTAGCCTTAGGGGCTATTTGGAAGGAAAAAGGAAGGAATAAAATAGGATAAGGGGGAGGGCTCGGTTAAAGAAAAAGGCCGGGGGCCTATTACCAAAACGGCCTTCTTCTTCCCCCACCCGTTACGGAACGAGAGAGGAGGGGGAGCGCGGCATGGCCGGCGGCGGGGGTGCTGCCGGCGGCTCCGTCGCGGCGGCGGCCCGGAAACGGGGGGAAAACGGAGAGGTGGAAGAGGGGATCCTAATCCCGCGCTCACCTCGAGCTATTGCGCATGGTGGAGGCGGCTCCACGGGAGAGCGAGGGCGCGGCGGCGGCGCTAGGGGGCGGCGGCGCGGTGGTGCTTGGGGAAGAGGGGAGGAGGCGCTATGAGGCCGTGATGGTGTGGTGCGGCGAGCGGGGGAGGCCGTCGGCCCCTTTCATAGGCGGCGGGAGGCGGTTTGGGGTGGAGATATTTCTCCGGCGAGCTCCACTCCCGGCGAGCTCGGGGAGCTTCGCGAGGCGGCGACCCGGCGACGCGACGGCTCGGGACGGTACGG
The DNA here is from genome assembly GCA_947561735.1 of Cenchrus americanus. NCBI lineage: Eukaryota > Viridiplantae > Streptophyta > Magnoliopsida > Poales > Poaceae > Cenchrus > Cenchrus americanus. Next base: position 156,184,277 of record OX387243.1, on the reverse strand, counting down.
GTCAACTTGTGCGGTGCGTGGCGCGGGGCGGGGCTTCGGCGGTGGTGGAGGTGACCGGTCGGGCGGTGCTTTTAATGGAGTTCGTCGGCTCCGGGGGGGGGGTGTCGCGCGCGGTCGGCGGGGCCTCGCGGGCGGCGCGGGGCCGCCCTTGCGTGCTACGCCGGCGAATCCGGTCGGGCGGCGCCGGACGGAGGAGGGGGCGGGGTCGCGCGCGGTCATGCCGCGGGGAGGGGGCGGCGCGCGGCCAGGGAGGTGGAGCAGGGAAGAAGAAAGAGAGAAGGAAGAAAGGAAAGGAAAAGAAGAAAAGAAAAGAAAGAAAAGGAAAAAGGAAAAGAAAGGAAAGGAAGAAATTGGAAAGAAAAATAGGAAAAAGAGAGGAAAAGAAATTGGGGAAAGTCTAGAAAATTTGGAAAATCGTTAGGGAAAATTAGGGGAGGGTTTTGCAGGGATTTCCGATTTCCGGGTGTCGGCGTGATTTTCGGGCCGGCGGTGATGGCGAGGCGGACCGGCCGCGGGGACCGCGCGTGCGCGGGATTCCCGGCGGTGGCCGACCGCGACGTTGGGAAGGCGCGCGGGGGGTGCGGCCGAGGTGCGGTGCGGCGGGAATCGCGGCACGCGCGTCGGGGGAGAGAGAGAGAGAGAGAGAGAGAGAGAGAGAGAGAGAGAGAGAAGTGGGCTAGGATTCGAATGGTAATTGAGCTCGGCGGATCGGTTTTTGAAATTACGCATGATTTAGTAGGTGATTTATTTAGAGCTAAAAACGCGGGCGTTACAAACCTACCCCACTTAAAATGAATCTCGTCCTCGAGATTCGGCTAAGTCTCGAATAGGTGGGGGAATTCTTTCCTCAGTGCATCCTCTCGTTCCCACGTGGCTTCTTCCAACCCGTGTCTACTCCATTGGACTCTCGCACACTCGTACTTCGACGTTCTTGTCCGCTTGACCACGGTGTCTAAGATCTTGACGGGCACCTCCCGGTACCTAAGGTCCGGGCGTAGATCGATGGTCTCCACCGGTACTCGCTTTTCTTCCGGCACCTTCAAACATCGGCGTAGGCGAGAGATGTGGAATGCGGGTGTATATCTGCCATTTCCTCGGGTAGCTCCGGTCGATATGATACTGCTCCGACTCTCTTGAGCACTTTATACGGGCCGATGTACCGAGGGGCCAACTTCCCGTGTACTTGAAATCTTCGAGTCCCTCGGATGGGTGAAACCTTGAGGTAGACGAAGTCTCCTGGGTTGAAGCTCGCTTCACGCCTTTTCTTGTCTGCGTAGCTCTTCTGTCGGGACTGAGCGGCTTTCAACTTTTCTCGGATATCAGCTACTCGCTCCTCGGCTTCCTTTATAAGTGCGGGCCCAACCAGGGCACGCTCTCCTACTTCTGACCACATCAGGGGTGTCCTACATTTTCTCCCGTATAGTGCTTCGAATGGCGACATTCCCGGACTTGCTTGGTACCCGTTGTTGTAGGAAAATTCTCGCATATGTCGAGCTCTGCTCCCAATCCTTGCCATAGGTGAGGACGCATGCCCTCAACATATCTTCCGGGATTTGATTCACCCTTTCGTTACGTCCGTCGGTCCGTGGGTGGTACGGCGAGCCGAAGTCTAGCTTGGTGCCCATGGCTTTGTGTAGGCTTTTCCCGGAACCTAGAGGTGAACCGGGTCCCTCTATACGAGACTATTACGCTAGGCACTCTATGTAGCTTCACTATATTTTCTATGTAGAGTTTCGCCAACTTCTCTCCACCATAAGTGGTCCGTACGGGTAGAAAGTGAGCGACTTTAGTGAGTCGGTCCACGATCACCCATATGGAGTCATGTCCCTTCTGAGTCCTTGGCAACCCTACTATGAAGTCCATACCTATCTCGTCCCACTTCCATACGGGCCTTGTTCTCTCCGGTATGCTTGCGGATCCTCATCGGATCCTCATCGGCTTCTTGGGCCTTCCGGATCTTCTCTTCTAGGGTAGGCCGTACGCTCGGTGGCGGACGTAGCCTTGGGGGACGATGTGTACGTTGAGTCGGGCCATCTCCTCTTGCAATCGGGCACTCTTGGGTGCCGCCTTCTCATAGGTTTTCCGGCTTAGGGCATCTGCTACTACATTGGCCTTTCCGGGTGGTAGTGAATCTCTAGGTTATAGTCCTTGACTAATTCTAGCCATCTCCTCTTGCCTTAGGTTCGAGGTCGGGGCCGAGTGAAGATGTACTTTAGACTCTTGTGGTCCGTGTAGATTTCACACTTGTTCCCGATCGGATAGTGTCTCCGGATCTTCGGGGCATGCACTACGGTGCGCAAACTCCGGATCATGGGTGGGATAGTTACTGCTCATGGGGTTTAAGCTATCGGGAGGCGTATGCCACTACCTTCCCATCTTGCATGAGAACACATCCCAACCCCTGTCGGGAGGCGTCGCAATACACGACAAAGTCTGTTGAATGTACGCGGGGGTTAGCAGGGGCCGTGGTCAACCTCTTCTTCAACTCTTGGAAACTTCTTTCACGAGGCCTCGGTCCGGTTAAACTTCTTCTCTTTCTTGAGCGGCTCGTCATGGGCGGGCGATCTTGGAGAATCCCTCGATAAATCTCCGGTAGTACCTGCTAAACCTAGGAAACTCCCCGATCTCACTCACGTTGGTTGGTTGCTTTGCCCGGTTGGAGGCTTGTCTCAACTTTCCCGGGGTCTACGGCTACTCCTTCGCGGTCAATATGTGCCCAAGGAAGGATATTTTCTCTAGCCAAAATTCACACTTGCTGAACTTGGCGTATAGCTTGTGTGCCCTCAACTTTCCCGGCCACTACTCGAAGATGTTGTTCATGCTCCTCCACGCTCTTGGAGTAAACAAGTATGTCGTCAATGAAGACCACGACAAACTTGTCCAATTCCTCCATGAACACCTTATTCATTAGGTTCATGAAGTAGGTGGTGCATTGGTTAGTCCAAAGGACATCACCGTGAACTCATATTGCCCGTAGCGAGTGACAAAGGCGAGTCTTGGGGATGTCACTTTCCACGATCTTAAGCTTGGTGGTACCACGATCTTAGATCCACCTTCGAGAAATATCTAGCTCCCTTCGGTTGGTCAAACGGGTCATCTATTCGGGGAAGAGGGTACTTGTTTTTAATAGTGACCTCGTTCGGCGAGCGATAATCCACACACATCCTCATGCTCTTATCCTTCTTCTCCACGAAAAGCACCGGGGCTCCCCATGGTGACGAACTTGGTCCGATGAACCCACTTCGGCCGGAGCTGCGCTAGGCGATTCTTCAATTCGCCAATTCGGGGGCTGCCATCCTATAGGGTCTCTTGGCTATGGGAGAGGTTCCGGGGATAAGGTCGATTACGAACTCTATGTCCCCGTCGGGTGGCATTCCGGGGAGTTCTTCGGGGAACACATCCGGGTATTCTCGTACTACTTGGAACATCTTCTATGGACTTGGCTTCTATGTTGAAAACCATTATATCCGGCTTGTGTCCCCGGGTGTGGCAGGTTACTTGTATCCCGTCTGGGTTGGTCAAGTGCACTATCTTATCGGCGCAACTTATGAGGCCATGGTGTTGGCTTAACCAGTCCATACCAAGGATCACATCTATCCCCTTGGATTTCAGTACTACCAGGTCTGCTAGGAACTCTACCCCACTTAAAATAATCCTTACCCGGGGGCATCCCAGTTGACACTTAATGTCACCTCCGGGCGTTCGAGTTATTAGGGGTGCTTTTAGTAGTACTGTGGGTATGCTATGCTTTTCCACAAAGCTTGAGGATATGAATGAGTGTGATGCTCTGAATCGAACGGTATGGTAGCCAAAGCGAGCCGACCAGGAACTCACCCTTGTGCTTCCCGTGTGCCTCCTGCGCATTGATGTGATTCACCCGAGCGCGTCCATATGACTGCTGGGGCCGCCTCATCTCGCCGGTTCTTGGTGTTGTTGCCGAAGTTGTTGTTGCTTGCGCACCGGCATGCGGTTGGCTCTCGACGCAAGTGGCCTTGGCCCGTTCACCGAGTTGGAGTAGGTGGTGGTGGGCGGCTTTTTAGCATAGGGGCGGTTGGCGATGAAGTGCCGGTTTCTCGGCGGTTGAAACACACTCGGGAGCTGTTGTTGTTGTTGTTGGTAGTGATCGCGGCGGTGTTGTTCTGCGGGGGCTTCATGGCATTCTGGTTGTAGGAGGGCTTGAACTGGGCTCTGGGGGCTTGTGAGCTCGTGGCTTGGGATTGGGTTCTGTACTGCATAGGAGCTTGGAACCTGGACATGGGGTGTCCAAAGTTTCTCGGCCTCTGGGACCGCTCTTGCTGCTTGGCCTTGTGCTCCATGAACTTACGCTTGTTTTCCTTCTTCTCTTCGGCCTTTTGTTGACGGTGAAAATCCGTCAACCTAGCCATGAGTTTACCTTCGGTGTTGGCATGAGTTTTATACCTTATCCATTGGTACTAACCCCCGTGGTATAACAAGTTCACGTGTGCATGTCGGTTTTGGAGTTTAATGTTTATGCGGGGTTTTAGTGTTGAATGCAAGACTTTCGGGATAAGTTCATCAAGCACCTCATGACAAGACCTTGAAGTCTCGAACAAGTCATGCAATGAAGCAAAATTAACTCCAAGAAGCGGGGACTCGATCCGAGAAGACGACAAACTCCGGGGGCACGACCGGGGAAAGTGCTTGAATCTTGCAAGACAAGGAGTTGAGTCCAATTCGGAGAGAAACCGACGACATGGACCTACATGCGAAGGGGGAAACATCCGGGAAGCAAGGGAACCGACGTGGGACAAAGGAGCCCACGGGGGCCGGGCCAAAATGGGCCCGGGCCGGCCGGCCCGGTCCGGTCGGCCCGGGCCCATTTTGGGCCCAAACGTGCTCTCCTTTGCCCTAGCCGCCAATCGGGCTATTTATAGCCCCCCGACCGAGAGCCACGGAGAGGATTTCGTCTTCGGCCGCCGAGGAGCGAGAGAAGAGAGGGACACCATGTCGGAGAGGAGAGGGTCGAGCTAGTTGACTAGGGTTTCCCTAGCCGACGTGGGAACCTTGCATGGAAGACCACGTCGGAGTTCCGGAGCTAGAAGCAAGATCAAGGAAGGATCCCGGTGGTGATCTTGTGTATGTATCATTGTCATAGTTGAATTATCAAGTTGAATCTTTTCTTAGCGATCAAGTGTTTCCTCGAAGATTTCGTTTTTCGATCGGCTTTGCTTATTCCAATTCTATTCGCGCGATAGATTACATAGGGCGTTCTTGTAGCCGCGGTGGCTAGAGGTACACGCCGGATCTTCCGAAAGAATCTCGACTTGTCTTTTGACTCGCCCTAAGCTCCCCGCATGAATAGGGATACGTTGTGACGAACGGGGGTCTCGAAAGGCGGATGTTTTCGGATTTGGACGGGAAACCACGATTTAAAGAGGCTTCTATTAAGATTCGATTTGCTACTTCTTCTCTTGCTTGGAACTTCAACAAAAGGCTTACCCCGATCCCTTTAGATCGGTTTATCTACCCAATCTTACTTTGTTTTCTCCGGTCTTTAGTAGATTAGATTTGTTTCATGTCTTTTACTTAGATGCATTAGGTCTTTTATCGAAGATTGAAGTTACTTGGCTTTAATAGATTAAGTCTTGCGTCACACATTTGTTCCACGGATTCGATACCTTGGGTTCACCACTCGAGGGAAGAAGGGTCCCTTGACTACGACGGGAGACTTGTACGCTTGCGAGTCACGAACGAACTTTGATACAATTATTAACCGTCAACAAGCCCCTTTTTCTGGCGCCGTTGCCGGGGAACAAGTGATCAAGATTTGATTTTTTATTGCTTTTTTTGTAATTTTCAGTACTGATTTTGTTTTATTTTTGCATCTACTAAACTTCGATCATCCTCAAAATACATCTAATCTAGTTTGTCTAACTCTAGTCTTTATAGATTTGTTTTGTTTTCTAGTTTTTTTTTGCATACTTTGTTTATTGCTAACCCTAACGGGAGATGGTTGGCTACCTCTCCAAGAAACCCAAACCTTTTTGTGGATGATCCGGGAAAACCTTACGGGCAAGGGTGACATGCAACACAAGCTAAAGGGGTGGAAACCCTAGATTCAAAAGTTGAAGTCGAAGGACCGTCGAAATCTCCAAGGGAATCACCACCTCCAAGTCCAAAGGAAGATCAACCTCAACCACCGGAGCGCTGCGCACCCCGGACATCATTGATCCACCTATCATAAACGTTCAAGACGCCGGGAGGCCGTTCAAGATCAAAGTCTCAACTATCCGCATGACGATTGCGAGAGCCGAATGCATACGAGTCGGATTCCTTGAGTGGCATATCGGTTTACTTAAGAGGAGGATGGAGAAGATGGAGATGGAGAAAGAAGCTCAACACTTAAAGGCCGCCGGAGCAAGATCCTCATGCAAGGAGTGTGTGGAGTATGACCATGTCCAAGGTAACCCCGATTTAATGCAAGTTCGTCGATTCAAGTTTTGGGTTCTCTTTGTGCACAATTCAAGGACTTGATGGACGAGCAAGCTAAGATCAACAAGGACGCCGTCACTAAGTTCGAGGCTATGGAGAAAGTATTGAAGAATTTAGATGGCAAGGTGACGGAGGTCGGAAGCTCTATACGTGAAGTGTTCATCGTGATGAAGATGCTAGACGCAAGTGGGACAACTTGCCGGGCGCCCGATGGGTAACAAAGAAGAATATCCGAGACAACTCCAAGGTCCCAAGACGACGAAGGCTACTCAAGCTCGTTCGGGAGAGATGAAGGATCACATTAGAGACCATGAAAATCACAACCGAAGGACCGGAGTTCGAGATGCCGAGCCACAAGGAAGTTGTTGCATCCGTCAAGACCAAAGGACAAAGCCGGCCCGTGAAGACAAAAAAAAAAAAAATTGACTAAGCCAAAGTGGGTACCCAAGATTGCAACGCCCGCAAAGAGCGTTGATCCGGAGTAATCAAGTGAAGAAGTCTAGCCATGGACTATAAACGAAGCGCTAGGCGGGGAGGCAACCCGTTTCGTCAAGTCAAGAATAAGCTACGGGAGGACAACCCGATTCCGGGTTTTTCGAGTCTTTTTAATAATTTAGTTTTTGAGTTTTATTACGCAAAGACATTAGACTTAGAAGTGGTTGAACAATATTAGAGACATAATTCTTGATTGAATGTTTGCTTTATCATAAACCCTTTGCATGAACCCTCCTATGTGCTTGTTTGATTCTTTTCTTTTCGAGAAACCTCAACCAAATAATTTCAGAACCTTAACTCAACCTTTCACCCTCATTATGGTGCTGAGGTTGACTTATTTTTCATGCTAAAACCACACGAGTAGAGCCACGATTTATGTTTAAGTGTTAATAAAATTCAGCACGTGGTAGGACTCGCGTGAACCTAGAAATTAAAGCTTTTGGTTGGTTTTAAAAATCCTTATCCTTGGTTTCTCTAGGATTAGAATTTTTCTAAGCCTATTCTAATTTTGTTTTATTCAAAATCTTTCTTATTTATCCAAAATTAGAACCTAAACCTATGCCCCCATGATCAAGCCGGGAAAATGTCTCGCTCTCAACCAATGAAGGCAAACTATACCGGTGAGACCGAAATCGACGTAAAAAGAAAATATTTTCGACTTGCATTTGTTTTTAATGGTTTAAAAACTTCTCTAAAATTATGTTCGAGCTCTTGCATGGCTCTGAAAAATATTTTAAATTTCGAATTAGAGGAGTGGTTAACCTTAAACACACCTTAATGGAGGCGATCTAGTAATCATGCATGCACCATTGGATTCCCTTTCATCAACTTTCACTAATTCCACATGCAAAGGACAAGCATGGTGGGCAGCAAGCATCAACTTTGTAGGAATTTCATGGTGGCATGTGAAGCAAATGGAGCTAGGGAGCATGGACATAACCCAAAACATGAAGCATCAAGTGGAAGGACCAAGGAGTGGACGAGAGCGTTTGGGCGGTGCAACTCGTAGAGCACGCGAGCGGGGAAAGTTGCGAGAGGTGAAATGATCGTCTTTGCGGAAGAAAGACGAGGCGGGGAGGAGCACCGAGGCCGGCCTCACCTACATAAGGAGCCCCCCGCTCCCGTTTTTACTGCGAGCAAGCTTCCCTCTCCTTCCTTTGTTTGTGTGTTCAAGTTTGTGTGCTCAAAACCTCCGTAGACATAGCCAACCTTCCCAAGCTTGATAGCTCAAAAAAAAAAAAAATCCACATCCTTAATCCACTCAAAGTCCGGACTCCAAAATAATATTTGTGTACCTTGTTACCGGGTGAAAACCCCGGATATTTATTTGTGAGGGAGGGTGCTGCAATCATGGAAGAAAACTACAAGCCTTTGCACCGAAGAAGAAAGGATCATCGTCATCTAAGCCATCATCGACAACCTTTTCGAGGAGGCACTCGTTCCGAGCTTCCTCGGGGTATGGAGGAGGACACGGCACCGCCAAGGAGGAATCGCACTCTTTTCCTTGGTGGCATGAGGGCTACACGAAACTCGTTTATTAGGTTTTCCAAACCTCAATAACATATGGAGGAGCCGCTGTCCAACCTCGCCACTAGACACGATCATCCGCTCCACCTCCATATGCTCCGCGGTATTCCGAGGGGTATGTCACCATGACGGAGGAGGAGAAGAAGCTCGCTCGCCTTAAGTAGAGGTTTGTAGCGAACGCCGACATCGACGACCAAGCTCTCCACATATTGGGTTTCACACGGGACACCGGTGCAATTCTCTAGCGGAGTGTCGGCAAACACCCACAAGGAATTCGCCTAGGAAATTTTCATGACCATGGCGTATACCCTTGATGAAGGAGTGCTTGAGTCTCTCATTCCGTTGGAGGGAGCCCACAAGTGGAGAAGAAGGAAGACACCGTCGGAAGGGTAACCTTGATCAACGATGCTATTTCTAGCACTTGATGGGGTAATCTCCTTTCATCCATGGGTTGCATTCGGTCTTGAGATGTAATCGAACTTTGTTGGATTATCTATCTATCATCTTGTGCTGAAAATACTTTAATGCTTAAGGCTAGCAACCATGCCATAAAGGGAGTAGGGCTCCAATGCTTCCTTGGATCCATTCAACACAAACCCCGATAGATCGATTGGTTTTCATGTTCGAAACGATTGCATGTCTAGTATCGTAGACCCATGGGCGAGTGTCTCCTATTTTCAAAAGGGAGCTCGGAACAAGTATGTGCATTAAGGCACATGGGAAGGTTTTTGGAGTATGATCACGGGAAGAGACCATCAACGAAGAAATACTATCCGGAACCCCATCATCCAAGTGTGTCACTTTTGTGCAAGTGGATTTTTGGGGAGAATAAGAGAGACATAGATAACCAACACGGAGTTGAATTGGATTTACTCGCAGCCAATCAACCCTACTCACCTATGATCAACCGGTGGTGTTGTGGCAACATCGGATTCGGGAGATCGGGTTGTTACCTCTCCATGTTGACTATCTCTTTAAAACCGGGTATTACAAGGAACCCAAATCATCTCCTACCGGGACTTCCCTAGGAATATATGAAGAAAGGAAAATATAAGAGTGAAGATGAGAGAGGAGGCTTCCAAGTGGCCTAGGTAAATTTGCCCCTTCGGATTGAAGATTAAGACTTTTCTTAAGGGGAAGAAGATCGGTTAGAGGAAGGACTTCTTGTGCCGGCGAAGAAAAAAAAAAAATAATAATAATAAAAGAAAAGAATTATAGGAGAAGGATCTTCTATGGCCCAAGAAGGAGGTGCACAACAAAATTATGTTCCACCATTCGGAGAAATTCCGGCATCGCCAAATCACTACGGTGGTGTACCAATGCAAGCATGGGGGAGTGGTGCAGCCATACCCCCACCATTTTTGCGGTGCCCAACGTAGTCTTTGCGGAGCCATATGCACATCTTCCTCAACCACAACAAAATGTGGCCACCATTGGAGGATACGCTGCAAGGATCATGCAAATTATTGCAGCCATCCAAACCAATGCAAACCAAATGGGTGAAGGAAATGCAAACGTCGCTTATGTGCTTGGACACCTTCACCTAGCACCATCGGACAATTCATAGGAGGAGTGGTGCATTCCTATTACAAGTAAGGGTACAACAACCAAGACTTTCAATATCAACCACCGGCGGAAGATTAGAGAGAGGAGGAGCTTTAGTTATCTTTCCTTTACCCCCTTTTCTTTAATTTTCAGCTTGTATGCGCCTATGTTTGCGTAGTATTTTCAGTTTTGCTTTAATTTTCAGTTTTTAGTTTAATTTTCAGCATGTATCTTAGTTTTTATTTTCATCATGAATAATGTCACCACCAAGTTTTTACCTTTGGTAAAGTTACAAAGTTTGTGCCATGATGATATATGATTATAATTGCCGCTTTGTTTATCTTTGTAATTGATTTATGCATGTTTAACCTAGTGCTCTCTTAAAAATACAGATCTGAATTTATTTAAATACTAGCTTAATTTTCAGCGGAGGTTATGATTAAAACAAAGACCCATAGTGTTTTATGTGCTCTCAAGTTATGAATAGATTGAAGATGTCTTTTATGCTCGAAATATTGCTAACCTTGTCACAAATATCACTTGTGTGTTGCTCTACCTATCCAAAGCCCTATATATATTTGAGTGCATAAACCTTAGTGTACAAGATTTATTTTTGAGTGAGTTATTGCAGGCCATGATTTCTCCGGCCCGAGACTAAGAAGCTGGTCATTCCGTTTTTGCGTATCTATCTTTTTGCTAGCCTTTTATCCGTGCATTGTGTACCCCCACATTGGTGGTCTCACAAACTTCGCCGGATGTCCATCCTTAAACCAAATATCATTTTTTGTGATTACCTCCTTGACCACAACCTATCATTGAGAATGGATCATCAATTCAAGGAAGATCGCAAGACGGTGCCAACGTTGAAGATTTCAAGTATCTCTCCAAGGAAAATATCTCCGGTACCTACCTTATTTTTCGCCTCTTTGCTCGAGGACGAGCAACGTCTAAGCATGGGGGAGGAGGTAGGTACGGTGCTGCCTTAGAGTTCAAAAGGGAGTATTTTAAAAAAAATATATATATAATGATGAAAGAAAAAATTCGGCGATGTACATGACTTCCAAGGTGAAGAAAGAAAAAATATATATATATACAAGAAAGAAAGAAAAGAATGAGAAATATAAGAAAGAGAAGAAAAAAAAATATATTTGTGCGTAAAATGAACTCCCCGGTTCTCTAAGAGTGCATTCAAGGCTTCAAGATAAAAAGATCCATTCTCATTTTCCAACCATGTGCAATCCGATAACGAGGACTTCTTTTGTGCCTCGGGATCACTCTCTGCCATTTGCACATGTCCACCTATCTAAAAGTGTGTGTATTTTTCTCTTTCCCCTCCTTGATTTAACATTATTTTCCAATGACCTTTTTGACGAGTCTCGGTAAGACCATGAGAAGCTTGTCTTGTTATGACAACACCTCATTTATAAATTCTTGTTAGGACTAAACTTTCCCAAAAGCTCCATATAAAGCCTACCACATATATATGAGAGGGAAAGGAGTAGAATATATAGGCTTGAGAGACAAGTGAGATGAGAGTTTATGAGCAATACATGAGATGATTTAAATTTGTGAATTTGGTTTAGTTTTTCTTATCTCGTTCTTCATTTCAAAAATTCTGAGATCCATTTAAAACTTTGTGAGCATGTTAATACTTGTGGGATAAGCTTAATAAGAATCTACCCTCCGTAGAGATGAAGGCTAGTACATTATGGAACTTTAATGAATTAAAATTTTGAGAGCATTATGTTTTCTCATGTGTAATCAAGTGCAAAGTTTAAACATTGTTTAGCAAATGTTGATATCCATCGAAGGCTTACTCGAGGACGAGCAAGGTTTAAGCATGGGGGAGATGTTGACGGTGAAAATCCGTCAACCTAGCCATGAGTTTACCTTCGGTGTTGGCATGAGTTTTATACCTTATCCATTGGTACTAACCCCCGTGGTATAACAAGTTCACGTGTGCATGTCGGTTTTGGAGTTTAATGTTTATGCGGGGTTTTAGTGTTGAATGCAAGACTTTCGGGATAAGTTCATCAAGCACCTCATGACAAGACCTTGAAGTCCTGAACAAGTCATGCAATGAAGCAAAATTAACTCCAAGAAGCCGGGGACTCGATCCGAGAAGACGACAAACTCCGGGGGCACGACCGGGAAAGTGCTTGAATCTTGCAAGACAAGGAGTTGAGTCCAATTCGGAGAGAAACCGACGACATGGACCTACATGCAGAAGGGGGAAACATCCAGGAAGCAAGGGAACCGACGTGGGACAAAGGAGCCCACGGGCTGGGCCAAAATGGGCCCAGGCCGGCCGGCCCAGTCCGGTCGGCCCAGGCCCATTTTGGGCCCAAACGTGCTCTCCTTTGCCCTAGCCGCCAATCGGGCTATTTATAGCCCCCTGACCGAGAGCCACGGAGAGGAGATTTCGTCTTCGGCCGCCGAGGAGCAGAGAAGAGAGGGACACCATGTCGGAGAGGAGAGGGTCGAGCTAGTTGACTAGGGTTTCCCTAGCCGACGTGGGAACCTTGCATGGAAGACCACGTCGGAGTTCCCGGAGCTAGAAGCAAGATCAAGGAAGGATCCCGGTGGTGATCTTGTGTATGTATCATTGTCATAGTTGAATTATCAAGTTGAATCTTTTCTTAGCGATCAAGTGTTTCCTCGAAGATTTCGTTTTTCGATCGGCTTTGCTTATTCCAATTCTATTCGCGCGATAGATTACATAGGGTGTTCTTGTAGCCGCGGTGGCTAGAGGTACACGCGGATCTTCCGAAAGAATCTCGACTTGTCTTTTGACTCGCCCTAAGCTCCCCGCATGAATAGGGATACGTTGTGACGAACGGGGGTCTCGAAAGGCGGATGTTTTCGGATTTGGACGGGAAACCACGATTTAAAGAGGCTTCTATTAAGATTCGATTTGCTACTTCTTCTCTTGCTTGGAACTTCAACAAAAGGCTTACCCCGATCCCTTTAGATCGGTTTATCTACCCAATCTTACTTTGTTTTCTCCGGTCTTTAGTAGATTAGATTTGTTTCATGTCTTTTACTTAGATGCATTAGGTCTTTTATCGAAGATTGAAGTTACTTGGCTTTAATAGATTAAGTCTTGCGTCACACATTTGTTCCACGGATTCGATACCTTGGGTTCACCACTCGAGGGAAGAAGGGTCCCTTGACTACGACGGGAGACTTGTACGCTTGCGAGTCACGAACGAACTTTGATACAATTATTAACCGTCAACACCTTTGCTCTCTCCGTGAGTATTGCCATGTTCATAAGGGTGTTAAAGTCCGGGTAAATCGAGGAGTCGGCGGTGTCCTCGGTTCGGAGTCGACCCCTTCTTGAACATCTCTTGCTTTTTGGAATCTTTATCCACCTCCTCGGGGGCATAGCGCGCCAGCTCTATGAACTGGTACGTGTATTCCTCCACAGACATGTTGCCTTGGCGGAGTTCGCGGAACTCGTCTGCCTTCCGCTTCAGTGTGGCCTCCGGGATGTGGTAGCGGCGAAACTCCTCCACGAATTCATCCCATGTGATGGCGGAGGGATCCTTGGCGGCGGCGCAGTAATTTTCCCCACCGAGCTAGGGGCTGTCCGGTGAGGCGGTGAGCTGCCGAGAGAACCTTGTCATGGTCCTCGCGGTGGAGGGGCTCCGGTTCCCTCGGGATGGCTCTCGGCCCGGTCGTCGGCGTCCAAAGGATTTACCGACCCGCTAAAGGTGGGCGGCTTAGTCTCGAGGAACTCGATCGGCTTCTCATTCATGCTCATGGCACGGGGCCTTGGGCGGTTGATGGCATTGAAGATAGCCTCCATCGGGACGGTCCGGTTGGCTAAGACTTGAGCCAAGTCAATAGGAGGGGGTGGTGGTGGCGGGGACCACGTTCTCTCCTCCATCTTTATTTTGGTTAACCTCCTCGGTCGTGGAGGCGCTCCCTCCGATCGGCTTGCGATCCCTCGGCGTCCGATCGGTGGGTCCCGACGGGGCGTGCGGAAACCATCCGTAAAGAAGCGGGTTTATAAGAGATCTAGTTTTATGTGATGTTTAAGTGGATTATAACGGATTTCTTTTGAAAAGGCGGGGTTTATTCGCCGGCAAGCACACAACAAGCACATAGCAAACAAGCAAGCACAAACAAGTTTTTATTACAAACCAGCGAGGAGGATACATCCCGACTACGCAGACACACTACACGACTAAGGGCTAAGGGCGCGACTTGGACCGGTACGACTTCATTCCCTGGGTCTTGGGGCACACTACTCGCGAGGGGAGCTGTCTTCTGGGGTCGAGTGTTCTTCCAGCGGAATGAGCAACTCGTCATCGTTTCCGCCTTCGGGGTCTCCGTTTTCCCCGAGGGCCGTGCCTGCGGCTTCGGTGGTAGGCGTTGGGGGTTCGGTGGGCGCCGGTGGTCTTTGGGGGGACTTCGATGGTTCCTCCCCATCCTACAAGGGGTGTTCCCGGCGGGACTTGAGCTTCCCCAATGGCCGGAACGGGTGTTCCGCCGTGGGTCCATTCTTGCATGCGTTGGTCCCGGATCCTTCGAGGCTTTCTGGGCAACGGCTTCCTTGCTTATGGGCTGCTGCGGTCCTCGCTTCGGCTTGAGCCACTCGGACTTGGTGCATCCGCACTTGTGACTTCGGCTTGCTCGGCCGGCCGATCTGTTCCCTCAAGTGTCGGCTTTGGTCATCAAAGAGCTTGTCCGGGGAGACAAGGTAGGCGACTACGTGGTATAGCGGGTCCTCTTGGTGGCGGCGTCGTTCCGGGTTCCTCATGCGGGCACATTGCGGGGTCCCGATGGCGGGAGGGAAGTATCTCATCGGTGTGGGGACGAGGTGTTCCTCGTAGATTCGGCACGGGTAGCGGAGGGCTTTTTCGAGGGCCAAAGGATAGGTATCCCGGTGTCGGAACCCCGTGGCGGTCACGCGCCACGGCTCGATGTTGGTGTGGCGGGCGCTTCTAGCGACGGAGAGGACCACTCTACGGCGAAGAGTGCCGAGTTGCTCGTACTCTCTTGTAGTACCTAGGGCGCTCGGTGATGCCGAGGCGCTCCGGGGAGTTGATGAGCGGGCGAGCAAAACCGGGCTCCTCCTGGCACACGCCTTGGGTCCATCCATCTTCCGCCATCCGAAAACAAAGGTAAAGTTGAACGAGGTTGTGGTGGGGTACGGGAGATGGATAACTTTATTTAGTAGGAAGGTTGGGGTACATTCTTCGGGGGTACACTTATTATTACTAGGACTCAACTTCTAGCCTAACACCCTAGTCTTATCCTCATGGTGACTCTTCCTCTAGCCGGATACGGCGCTTCTTTAGTGGAAGATCTTGCTCCGGTATCTCCTCTTCGGTCCGGGTCCCTTTGTCCCCGGTGGGTTTCTTCGGGTTCATCTTCTTCTCGCTCCGGCTCCTTCATCTCTCGCTTCTTCGCTCCTTTAGTTCATCCCATAAGGCTTTATGGGCCAACGGCGTGCGTTCTCTTTCCCGAGGTATTCTTGCTTTGTGTTGTGTAGTTCAACTTCTCGCTATGGTCGTCTTCACCCTTTCTAGTTCTATCCTGCGATTTCTCGCTCTTTCCGCTCCGTCGATCTGCTTTGCTTCGGTTCTTCGGGCTTGCTCCCGATAAAGGTGGTCCGGGCCTCGAGGTATATGGATATGTGGGAAAGCGCCTCTTCTAAGTCTTCTTACTCTCGTTCTAGACCTCTCATGCGATCAATCCACGAGCGTCCCCTTCCTCCGGAGGGTGGAAAGAATCCCATTGGAGTCCTTCGGAGGTGCTTGTCTATAAACCACTCGTAGGCCGTCGCGGGGCCTTCCGAGCGGCCTTGGGGTAGGTGTCGGCAAAGCGAAAACCGGTGGCGGAGACGAACCATGGTTCTATGTCGGGGTAAAGCGTGCTTCTTCCCACAAAGATCGGCGGCTTACACCGAGGGGTGCCGTAGCGTTCGTACTCCCGGTATACGAACTACGGCGGATCCACGACTCCGACGCGCTCTAGGGCCGAGTAGCAACGGGTTAGGGAGGCCGAGTCTGGATGGGGCGGATTCCTCCGTTCCATTCGGGGTTAGCCATCCGGAAACAGGGCAAGAATCAAGGTAAGGATTTGGGAAAAGGTGAGCTTAGCAAAGGAAAGGTTAGAGAAGGCCGGAGGAGGTCTCATATCCTAGGGGTCATGTCCTACGGCCAACCTCGCGGCTCCGATACCACCGAAGCGTCCGTCGTATGGACCTCCCCCGGGCCCACTACCTCGGTGGGTACCGGGACCGACTACTCGGTGGGCCCCCGGGACTACCGGCTTGCGCTACACGGCATCCGAAGGCGTGGAGCACAAGGACTACACGGGAGTAGTACTCGGTTAGGAAGCCGTGCATGTTCCGCACCTTGTACGAGAGGACTCCTAGACGTACTCGACTAGTACTCTCTTCCTACTCCGACTTATAACCCCGCCTCCCGGACTATATAAGGCGAGGCGGGGACCGATCTCCCTCATCCAATCTCCTCTCATACAACCCACGGCGCACAATCGCACCATCGTGTAATCGTGCCCTATCAATCCCGAGCCACGCGGCATACGGGACGTAGGGTATTACGCACCTAGCGGCCCGAACTTGTCTAAATTGTGTGCCACGTGTCTCTTCCTTCGAGTTACCGATCTCGGCGAGTCACATTCATCTACTTCGGGTACTCCCCGTAGTAGGTTGCCGGTCTAAAACACCGACACCGGCGCGCCCGTAGGGGATCTCGCTCGAGATCACATGGCGAACTCGACGGCTTCCGTTCACATCAAGCCAACCGTCGCCTTCAATCGCGGCGACACCTTCGTCTTCGGCGCCTGTGTCTGCACTGCTGATGGCGCGGGCTCCTTCCAGCGCCGCCTAACCATGCAGCCCAACCCGAAGACAGGCCTCGTGACGCTTCCCGAAGTTGTCACAGGCGAACTCGCCGCAAGTTCGGCGAAATTTCGCTCTTCAACCATCACGGCCGACTTCGAGCTCGAGTCCGTCTCCAACTCGAACCCGACATCGCCATGGGTCGTCGCATGCGAGCCAGCTGCTCAGCCATCGCAGGCGGCCCCTCCTCCACGCCAGCGCTCCGCGTGTGGCCCTCGCGTCCTCAGCCGGGCCCGCACGGAGGCTCCTACACCACGCCGGGCCGGCAAGGAGCCCGTAACCGAGTACAACTCGGACTCCGACGCCGTCCCCGACCACATCTCGGACTCCAGCCCTCTCTCCGAGTTCTACTCGAACCCGGACTACGAGTTCGACTTTGGGTCGGACACGAGGAGCCCGAGTCCGAAGATGACTCCTCCGAGCTTCCCTTGTCGGGGCCGACCTGCGGGCCGGTTATAAGATCGACGCCGGCGGAAGATACGTCTGCTGGCCAGACCGCAAGCCCGCTGAACTGACAAAGGAGGACTCACGCTACGTCGCCTACATCGACTCACTACCGTTCCAGGAGGGAACACCACTAGCCCAGGCTGACTCAAACACACCAACTGAGGTGGCACCCTCTGAGTCCAGCTTGGGTACCCCCGATCGCCAAGTCTTCATGGCTGCCGGCGACAACACCCCAGGACCCTCAAGCGCGGCTGAAGACAGGTACCTGGAGGACATCTCCGCAGACGAGCTGTCTGCCAACGCACCCGCAGACGAGACCGTCGCCAACAGGGACGCCCGACGCGAGCGCAACAGGAAGCGTAGCGAACGGCGCCGGCGGCTCAGAGACAACCTTCCCATCCGCAACCTCGCGGAGGCTCTCGAGGCGGTCGAGAGCAGAGTACACACCACCCCTGAGCAGTGCCTCATGTCGATCACGCGATCGCACGACAGGCTCAGGGCATACGCGCTGGAGAGGTCATCGCCAAGCTCGGCCGAAGAAGCCTACTTCATGCGGGTCGACAACGAGTCGGCCAACCTCTCCCCGGCTAAGCCCCGCGACAACGAAGCTACTAGTCGCCGGTCTTGATCCACGGCCCCAACCGTACTCGAGGCGACATCCCGGGCCGACCCAAACCGTCGCCGCTCCAATGCTGGCGGACCTTCACGGCAAGACCAAGGCAACCGAGAAGTCGTTCCCCACCGTGCTCCGGCCCGGTGGCGGCGGCAACGACCCCCGACGGCGGCGGCGGCGGCGGCGGCGGCTCCAACCACGGGGCCAACAAGAAAGGCCGGAGGCGGCGGCGCCGCGACGGCCGCGGCCACGCGCATAGCCACGCCTCCGGTGCCTCTCATGGCGGGTACGATGCTCGCCGAGGATCGAGGAGTTGCGGCGAGAGAAGTCGACCACCGCCGCCGAAGGCGACGGCTTCCCCCGCCTTCTCACCCCGGCTTCGCAACCTTGCTCCTCCCCGACAAGTTCAAGCCTTTGGGGATCACCAAGTATGACGCGAAGCGGATCCCATCCGGTGGCTCCGATGCTACGCCCTCTCCATCGAGAACGGCGGCGGCAACGGCGACACCAAGTGCCTCTACTTCCCCTTACGCTCGGACCAAGCCCCACTCACATGGCTCGAGTCGCCGGACAAGCACTCGATCGACAAGTGGGACCACCGAAGGAACAGGTTCACGAGCAACTTCGCGGGCGCCATGGGCCGCTCGGGTACTCGCATGGACCTTGCCATGATCAAGCAGGAACAAGGCGAGACCCTCCGCAAGTACATGCGCCGCTTCTTCGACAAGCGCGCTACCGTCGTCGACGTCACCGACAAGGAGGTCATCGACCTCTTCCAAGACGGCCTTTACCATCGCCGCACCTTCGAGGACTTCGGTCGTCGCCGCCCCAGGTCCATTCCCCACCTCAAGGACATGATCACGTCCTGGGCGGATGGAGAGGACAAGGCCAACGCCAAGTACGACGCCATCCGCGGCAAGTCCAAGCAGAACCAGGGCGGCGGCGGCGGCAGCAATGCAAACCAAGGCGGCCGCAACAACAACAACAACAACAACAACTTCTTGGGTTCCAACCGCAAGCGCAAGCCAGACAACACCGTTGCGGCTATCCGGCGCCCTCCGAAAGGGAACTCGAAGAAGAACTCCGGCGGGTTCAAGGACTCCGTCGAAGGAGAAGTGCCCGTGGCATCCAAACGGCAACCACACTACGGAAGCGGTGCTACCGGCTCGGGCATGCAATCAAGGATACGCCGGAGCCACCGCACCCTCACGACCAAAAGGGCAAGAAGAAGGACGGCGACGACAACGACTTCCAAGAACCCGAGAAGACCGTCAACGTCCTCTTCGGCGGAGCGTCCCGACGGGCGGGAGCGAAGGCTACTCGTCGTGAAGTGATGTCCATCGAACCGGCGGTTCCGACCCCTCTCGGTGGTCGAGGTACCCATCACCTTCTCCCGCGCGGACCGGTGGACCGGCTTCTCCGAACCAGGACGCTTCCCTCTCGTCCCGAAACCAACGAAGGGCGGGCTCTAAGCTCAACAAGGTGCTCATCGACGGTGGAAGCGGGCTCAACGTCCTCTTCACCAAGACATTGAAGAAGATGAACCTCGACGTCACCCCCATGCTCGACAAGAGCAGCATGCCCTTCTACGGCATCGTCCCAGGCAACGCGGCTATCCCACTGGGCTCAGTGGTACTGCCAGTTACCTTCGGGGCGTCTCGGGACAACTACCGCACCGAGTACATCAAGTTCGAGGTCGCGGATTTCGAGACTTCCTACCATGCCATCCTCGGCGGACCGCCCATCGCCAAGTTCATGGCGGTGCCCCACTACACCTACTTGGTACTCAAGATGCCAAGCCCGGCCGGTGTACTCTCCCTCCGGGGGGACTTGAAGATCTCTCACGACCGCGATACGAGAGGCCGTGGTGATCGCTTCAACAAACCAAGTACCCAACCCGATGATGGAGGTCTACGCCGCGTCGAAGAAGCTTGCCACAAGCGAACTCGACATTCCGGAGAAGTCTGACAGCGCCAACAAGCCTCAGCCACCTGAGGAGGTACTCATCAGGGCGATCGACCTTGGAACAGGCGACCCCAGCAAGACCACCACCATCGGAGCCGGCCTCGACCCCAAATAGGAAGACGCGCTCATCAGCTTCCTCCGGGCTAACCGCGACATCTTCACGTGGAAGCCAGCGGACATGCCAGGAGTGTCCGGGGAGCCGATTGAGCACTGCCTCAACGTCGATCCAAAGGCCACCCCCAAGCGACAACACCTCCGACGCTTTGCCGACGACGGACGGGACGCCATCAAGAAGGAGCTCGCCAAGCTCCCGGCGGCCGGCTTCATCCGAGAAGTCTTCCACCCCGAGTGGCTCGCCAACCCCGTCCTCGTCCGCAAGGAGAACTCGAACGAGTGGAGGATGTGCGTCGACTACACCGACCTCAACAAGCACGCCCCAAGGGACCCCTTCGGGTTGCCGCGGATTGATCAAGTCATCGACTCCACGGCGGGGCGCGACTCGCTCTGCTTCCTCGACCGCTACTCCGGTACCACCGGATCGCAATCAAGGAAGAAGACCGGAGAAGACCGCGTTCATCACCCCGTTTGGCGCATCTTCGCTACACGACTATGTCATTCGGGTTGAAGAACGCCGCGCTACCTATCAACGGGCCATCCGGAGCTGCTTCAAGCGGCAACTCAACAAGAACGTCGAGGCCTACGTGGATGACGTGGTTGTCAAAACCGGGGACTCCGGTACCCTCATCGACGACCTTGAAGAGACCTTCGCATCGCTACGCGAGTACCGCCGGAAGCTCAACCCGAACAAGTGCGTCTTCGGCGTCCCTTCGGGCAAACTACTCGGCTTCATCATCGGCCCGGCGCGGCATTGAAGCCAACCCCGAGAAGATATCCGCCATCACCGGCATGAAAGCTCCCACGAGCATCAAGGACGTCCGAGAAGGCGACGGGGTGCATGGCGGCGTTGAACGATTCATCTCGAGGCTAGGAGAACGGGGCCTCCCCTTCTTCAAACTACTCAAGCATCACGAGAAGTTCGTGTGGACTGCAGAGGCGGATCAAGCCCTTGCCCAGCTCAAGGACTTCCTGTCGAAGCCGCCAATCCTCACGGCTCCTCACAAGGGCGAGCAGCTACTGCTCTACCTAGCTGCGACTACTCACGTGGTCGCATCTGCCATCGTTGTCGAGCGGCGAGAAGACGGCCACGCCTACCCTGGTCCGCGCCCGGTCTACTTCGTTAGCGAGGTTCTATCGAGTCCAAGGCTCGCTACCGGCCCGTACGAAGCTCCCCGTACGCTCTACTCATCACCTCGCGGAAGCTACGACACTACTTCCGGGAGTACTCGGTCTCCGTCGTCACCGACTACCCGCTCGGCGACATCCCGAGGAACCAAGACGCCACCGAAGAATCTCCAAGTGGGGCGTCGAGCTCGGCGCCCTCACCATCGACTTCAAGCCACGCACGGCCATCAAGTCGCAAGCACTAGTCGACTTCATGGCGAGTGGCGGGGAGAACCGCCTACCTACTCCAACCGTGCGACCGAGCATTGGGTGATGTACTTTGATGGCTCACTCAACCTCGAGGGCGCGAGGGCGCGGGGGTACTCCCGATCTCTCCAACGGGAGAACAACTCAAGTACGTCCTGCGATCTTCCGGAAGGTCTCAAACAACGAAGCCGAGTACGAAGCCCTTCTACATGGGCTCCGCCTCGCGGCTTCACTTGGCATCAAGCGGCTACTAGTCTACGGCGACTCCGCGGTGGTCATCAACCAAGTCAACAAGTCCCGGGACCGCAACAAGGAGAACATGGACGCCTACGCCTAGAAGTCCGCAAGCTCGAGAACAAATTCTATGGTCCCGAGTTCCACCACATCGTCCGCGACAACGGCGTTGCGGCGGACGTCCTCTCGAAGCTCGGATCCACCCGCGCCCAAGTACCCGCGGGCGTCTTCGTCCATGAGCTTCACGCGCCATCCATCCCGGAGCCGGCGCCACCGACCACTGTGCCAGCCCATCCACCAGCTGGGCAGGAGGTCATGATGATCGACGTGGACTGGAGGCAACCCTTCATCGACTACCTCAGCGAGCAGAGGGTCCCCTCCGACAAGAACGCAGCCGAACAACTCGTCCGCCGCGCCAAGTCTTACGTCCTCGTCGGAGACAAACTCTACAAGCGGGGCGCATCTTCTGGAGTACTCATGAAGTGCGTCCCCCGCGAAGAAGGCAAGGACATCTTGGAGGAGATCCACAAGGGCATCTGCGGCAACCACGCGTCGTCACGCACGCTAGTCAGCAAGGCCTTCCGGCGAGCGTTCTGCGGCCCACGGCCACGGGCGATGCCGAAGAACTCGTCGAAGGTGCCAAGGATGTCGGTTCTTCGCCAAGCGACAACACGTCCCGGCCTACAAGCTAGTCACCATACCGCCAACCTGGCCCTTTGCCTGCTGGGGGCTCGACATGATTGGGCCACTGCCAACCGCGCCGGGAGGATTCAACGAGTACCGGTGGCTATCGACAAGTTCACCAAGTGGATCGAGGTCAAGCCGGTCACATGCCCCAAGGCCGACGAGTACTCGACTTCTGGATGAACTCGTACACCGCTACGGGCTACCCCACCGCATCATCACGGACACCGGGGTCCAACTTCAACAACCACCGCCTCCGGGAGTACCGCGAGAACGGCGGGATCGACGTCGGATACGTCTCGGTCGCCCATCCACGGGCCAACGGACAAGTCGAGCGCGCCAATGGGATGGTGCTCGACGCCCTCAAAAAGCGGCTACACGACGCCGCCAACTCCAAAGGGGGCAAGTGGATCAAGGAACTACCCAACGCACTCGGGGGCCGCGGACTCAACCATCCAAGCCAACGGGGCAATCCCCCTACTTCCCGGTCTACGGCTGCGAAGCCATCCTCCCCGTCGACGTCATATGGAACTCGCCGAGCGGTGGAGCACTACGACGAAGGCGTCTCGGAAGACGACGGACGAGTTGACATCGACGACCTCGAAGAAGCTCGCCGCGCCGCCCTCGTCCAATCGGCAAGGTACCCGGAGGGTATCCGACGCTACCACGATCGCAACGTCAAGGAACGCTCCTTCAACGTTGGAGATCTTGTCCTCCGCCGTATCCAGAACACGGAAGGACTTCACAAGCTCAGCTCCCCCTGGGAAGGCCCCTTCACCGTGGCCAAGGTGACCGGGCCAGGCTCCTACCGCCTCCAAACACTTGAAGGCGAAGAAGTCAACAACTCGTGGAACGTCGACCAACTCTGTCGATTCTACGCCTAGTCTACACGACTACTCCGGGGTTCAAGTCTACTCGACCGCACCAACACCCCTTGCCGCAAGCGACCCTCCGGTCCCGGCTTCAAGTCTCCGGACTACCCTCCACCGGGGTCCGGCCCGCGCGGCTACCTACGGACCACCGGAGCTACGACGAGCGTCAAGGACTCTAGCGGCGGTCTACCAAGAGACCACACTCCAAGATCCGGCCCTGCTCGGCTACCTACGGATCCGCGATCCGGCCTACACGGCTACCTACGGATCACTCGGCGCAAGCGGCTACCCGCTCCGGCGCCACTTAGGCGTAAGCGGCCTCCGGGTTCGGGCTACTACTTGTAACTACGGCCACCGGCCACCCGGGTGTACTTCTTCGGTAATAAAGCTTGATCGTTCATCAACTTGCTTACTTGCTCGCTCCCTACGATGAGACTACTAAGCCGAGTACTACTACTCACACTTACTCCACGATGGGCGCTCCGCACTCGAGATCGCGGTTACGAGTACTCATTGATGGAAAATTTCACTTTATTAATACATGAACGAGTTCATTACAAATGCTTCTCGTACAATTGTGGCTACTAAGCTATCTATGCGAGCTACTAGAGGTTCAACTTTTCGGCTACCCGCTCCGCGATGGGGAGCCATCTCGCTCCCGGCGGCTCGCGCATCGCTCATCCGAGCGGTTGGCGGCTACCCCCGCCGGCGACCACCTCCACCGGAGCCTTCGGGAAGTACGACTTCATGAAGGCCGCAGTTGCTTCGGGATCGACTTGGCCATGTGCTTGACGTAAGCGGCCAGCCGGCTTGGCGCCTCACGAAGTCGATCCGCAAGAGGGGCGATCTTGGGGCCGCCGGGTGCGGCACCGAAGCCTCGCGATCGGGAGAGCGAGCCTCTTCAAGGTCCTTCGGTCGGGCCGGAGCGCCTCGCAATCTTCATTCAACTTCTGCAAAGATTTGTAGCAGTTGACGAGATCCCGGTCAGATGCAATCCGCAGCTCCATGTGCTTCTCGCACTCGAAGGCGAGCTCCTTGTAGTCGAGCTCAAGTACCGGCGGGCTTCCCGCTCCCGGTAGAAGAGGTTCTTCATGCTAACCTCCGAGGCCTTCGACCGCTCCACCCGGCCCTCGAGTTCGCAAACACAAAGAACGGGTCGAGCCTTGATGACTTCCAACAAGTACCCGACAAGTCAAGAGACATACCTTTATTCTTGTTGCGGAGACCTTTGTTCTTCCGCACCAACTCGTCGCCTTTCGCCCGCAAGTCCATGACGTCGTTGTAGTACTTGGCGAAGGCGGCATCGAGCTTCGACCGCATCGCGGCCGCGTGCTTCCGCGACTTCACGAGCTGCTCCTCCGGGGCCTCTCGCTCGGAGCACGGTGTCCCCATACCCTTGCGGCGGATTCGACTTCTCGCGGGATCGCTCCGCGACGTCCCGCACAAGACAAGCTCAAGTCAAGCGCAGTACTCAACGCAAAAGGTTGACTACTCGGGAGGCTACGGCTACGTACCTTCATCCACTGCTCGGCTCGTCGCATCGCCTCCAGGTGCTGCGCCAACATCGCCGGCTCGACAAGGTCGTCGGCCAGGAGTTCAATCCCGCCGCGGCTACCCGACGTAGCCTCTCGTCATCGGCACCGAGCGGATAGGCTCCGCGTCTTGGATCTCGGGGGATCGGATAGCCACCTCCAGAGCAACCCCTGGTGACGTGGTAGCCGCTTCTTCCCCGGCGGACTTCTCGACGACTTCACCCCGCGGGCTCGGGGGCTCCTTCCGCGGCCTCCGGGGCCTCCGGCGTCAACTCCCCGCACGGGCACCCCCGCGGGGATGTCATCTCCTTCGGCGTCCGTCAACAAGGAACACGCGCATCGGTGCCTATGACTACTCATCTCGGAGTGCTACGGCCCTCAAGACGGGTACTCACCTTCGACTACGACCGCCTGCGGCGGCGGCGCTTCCGGTGGCGGGGGCTCGGTCGCGGCTTGGGCTTCGGGAGCGGCCTCCTCGACCGACGCGCGCTTTCCTCCGCCTCTGCTGTCGAGGGCTCTTCTCCGTCCCAGCTCAGATCTGTGGATTTTCTGCAGAAGTATCCACAGAGGGTCGTCAGACAAATCGACTACTACAACGAGTACTGCTCATGAGGACGTGGTACTTACAAGTTCGACCGGACGATAGTCACGGCCGGAGCACCGAGGATGCTGGCAATGTCAACCAGTCCACCCTCGGCGGGCGTTTCTTCCTCCGCCTCTTCGGCTACTGCCTCCGGCACGGTGGCGGTGGCCGGCGCAGATGTCTCCTGCGCCCCTGCGGCTTCCATCTCCCCAACGGCGGCGGCTGCGGGTACTCTGCTCTCCTCTGGAGCAGGGGGGCTGGCGCTCCCGCCGCGCCGAAGTTCTTCGACGGGGGGGGGTGGACTTCGGCTTCCCCGCCGGTTCCCCCACTGTGGGCCACATGCCCTCGTCGCCCTCCTCCACGGGCTCCGCTGGCGGCACCTCCTCGCACACAAAGGAATTCCACTCGTCGGCAATGTACTCGAACAAAGTGGGTACTCGACTACTCTGCTCAAGATGACTTACCTCCGGAGGCGTGGTCTCTGAGACCTTCATCTTCTTCGCCACCCGCTTCTTGGTGGGGTTGCGCGGCTTCCTCGGCGGCGCGGCAAGGCTAGCCTCCGTGCCAGGCTGGCGGAGGATCTTGAACGAGTGGCACATGAGGCAAGCCCGGACGGCTAAACCTCGACCGCGGCCGGAAGCGGTCCCGAAGAGTCTCGTCGTCTTCATCGTCGTCATCGGAGGTATCCTCCACAATGACGGTGTCGTCGCCTTCTCCAACTTCGCGGCGCTCTTTCACCTTCCCCCACCGCCGGGATCTCGATCCCGCCGGTGGCGGCTGCGGCTCGGAGACGAACCGTTTCACATCATCTGCGCAAAAGACACAAGGCGTCGGAAACTTCACTACGGGTACTCGATACTCGACGAGGGGGTACGACTACTCACCTCGTTGGGCGGGCGCGCGGCGGAGTACTCCTCGGCCGGACACGCCGTGTACGGCGGCATGTCCTTGAAGATCCTCGACAACCTCTCGACGATGTCGTTGTCGTCCGGCCCGCCCCCCCGGCATCCGCGACGTGTCGTTGTCGCCGGTGTACTCGAAGCCCATCGTATCCCGCGCCATCGGCGGGCCGGATCCTGCGCTTCATGAAACCGAAGGCCACGTGCTCGGCCCTCGGTCCCGCATCCCCGAGCGTCTTCATGCGCGCTAGCAATTCGGGAGCCGGATCCCCTCTTGCATGGTGGGTTCCGTGTTCCACCGGTCTTGATGCCTGGGCTGCCGTCCGCTCGGCTTCGGTAGCTCGGGATGGTGGTTCGTGATGTAGAACCATCTCGTCTTCCAGTCGGTGTTGGAGTCCACGAGCTTGTACGCCAGGTACTGCTCCGCGGCGTCCTCCCTCAGCTGGATTCCGGCCCCTCCGACTACTCTAGGGTTGGAGGCGCTGGGCTGCGGCTTCACGCGGAAGAACTTCCGGAAGAGCACCCAGTGCGGCTTGATTCCCAAGAAGGCTTCGCAGAAGTGTACGAAGACAGATGTATGGAAGATTCCGTTGGGGTTCGATTGAGGTACTCGATGCCGTAGTACCCGAGCGGCCCCTTGAAGAAGTCGCTGGCCGGGAGCGCAAGCCCGCGCTCCACGAAGCGCGAGAACATCGGGATCTCGTCTTCGGCTTTCTCCATTGGATAGGGGTCTCTGCGGCGGATCTCCACATGTCGATCTCCTTCTCCCCGATGAACCCGTCGTTCAACGGGGGTCGGCGGGTCCTCCATCTTGACCTTTGATTTCTTCCACTCGCGGCTTGGATCGGCGCGCGGTGGAGACGCAGGCGGCGCCGCATCGGTGGCGGCCGCGGCGGCCTCCGCACGGCCTCTCTTCTTCCCCGCCGGTCTTCGACGTCTTCAACGGCGACGGCTTCATTCTCCAAGTGCAAGGAGTTTTCACTCGCATCCGCTCGGGGGCTACTCTAAAAGGCTCCGGTGGCGATGCGCTCGGATCTACTACGGCGGCGGCGGCGCGGAGTGGATCTACTTCAAGATTCAAACGGGAATGACTGCGGCTCACTTGGGTGATAAACCCTAAGGGTTTTGGTCCTTATTTATAAGCCAAATCGCCTCCGTAATGGGCGGCTGGATAAGCCCACGCGCGGCTGACTCAGCGGCTGTGCGTGACTCTTCGTATTCTACTAGTCGACGCGCCTCACCTCGGGGGCTCGGCTACTTCTACTCGACTACCTGGGAAGCGGCTAGTTTCAAGAGCATCTCAGGACACATTCTTCAAGAAGACCCTTCAATTCGAGAGGAAGTACTCGACTCAAGGCTCGGGGGCTCCGTGCCACGTGTCCTTCGGTTTTTCTCTCCGGATTTTTCGGGATTATCTTGCCAAGATTCCAGGTGGACCCTGAGCCAAAGCCTGCGGCTCGAGGCTCGGGGGCTACTTCGTGTGGAGTGCGGTTCTGCGAGTCGCACCTCCATGACGGCTCCGGCTTCAAGACAAGGCTGGCATTTCTTGAAGACCTTCGAAGGCAGATTTCAAGGACGCTTGGGACTACTCGAGAAGACTTCAAGATTGCTTAAACATCGGTGGAGTACATTCCGGCCTCGGGATGCTTCGACTACTCTTGAGGACTTTTGACTTGTAGCGCTCGGGGACGCTTGAGGACTACTCGTTGAGGCGCGTCAAGACTACTTGAAGCTATCCTTCTCGACTACAAAGTACTCGGGGGCTTGTCGTATGGACCTCCCCGGGCCCACTACCTCGGTGGGTACCGGGACCGACTACTCGGTGGGCCCCCGGGACTACCGGCTTGCGCTACACGGCATCCGAAGGCGTGGAGCACAAGGACTACACGGGAGTAGTACTCGGTTAGGAAGCCGTGCATGTTCCGCACCGTACGGAGGGACTCCTAGACGTACTCGACTAGTACTCTCTTCCTACTCCGACTTGTAACCCCCGCCTCCCGACTATATAAGGCGAGGCGAGGGACCGATCTCCCCTCATCCAATCTCCTCTCATACAACCCACGGCGCACAAGCCGCACCATCGTGTAATCGTGCCCTATCAATCCCGAGCCACGCAGCATACGGGACGTAGGGTATTACGCACCTCGCGGCCCGAACCCGTCTAAATTGTGTGCCACGTGTCTCTTCCTTCGAGTTACCGATCTCGGCGAGTCACATTCATCTACTTCGGGTACTCCCCGTAGTAGGTTGCCGGTCTAAAACACCGACGGCGTCCCCTCATCGAGAGGTGACTAAATGTGACACAAATACCGGTCCCGGGAGGCCGGTAACACATTTATTACAACAGGTGGAATCGGTCCTTTTACATCACGGCGACACAAAGGGCACGGTAGTGCCAACGCAACAAGGAACAACACAAACGCTAACGACCACACTACAATAGCAAAGGCTTCCATAGCCTCCTCGCAGTACCACACCATGGAAGGCGTCGGTGGGGCCCCGGGTACACGAGCACGGTTGGGTGTAGGGCACAACCTACTCAACGTCTTCGGGAATGTAATCGGGATCCTCCTCTGTAAAATAGTTAGTAAAACAAAGGTGAGCACATACGTACTCAGCAAATCCAACCCCACCCACGGAGGGGCTTATAAGCAGAATCATGCATACAGTATAACAAGGATCAGGTTAAGGTTCATTTTGCAAACGTACACATGTAGGGGTTCATTTCAGAAAGGTTTTCGCAAAACATTTTTATAACCTAAGTAACTCAAATGTTTTAGGAAAAACCACTATGGAGCTACGGACTTCCCGTCCGTCGTAGCCCGTGCACACGCCCACACACACATCACCGGAAAACAACTCACGCCGAGAAAACATCCCATCCCAAACACTAGTTTTTGTGACCACACCGTGACTCGTCCAATACCGTGGACACGGCTATTCGAATAGGTTTGACACTGCGCAGAGGTTGTACATCTTTACCCACAAGTAGGGTACCGTCACACGGACACCTCGGTGCGGTACGGATCCTATCAAAGCCATTACCCACCTTAGCTAACACTACGAGCCACCACGGAAGCACCCAAGGGGTTATCCCACATAACCGGGCGTACCTCACACGGAGCGTACCCCTACTCCTTGGTCTCCCGTCGCTCACCCGCACACCCGGATGGCAAGTAGATTAACTAGTGGGATTTAGGCTAAGCGTTGCCACATACAACGGTCGAGTGGTTGTACGATGATTTGGGTCGGGTGAGATGTCACGCAACCCGGTCCTTAACCGACAAGATGGACAACTCCCAACACGCTCAACCACACGGTACGAGCTCACCCATACTCCCGACACACACGTCCATCCCGTCTACCGGTTCTTTTACTCATTTTTCCAATCATATCCCCTTTTTGCTTTTCAAGCACTCACACATTTGAAAGCACACACACATTTTTAAAGCACTCATTTAAGTCAAAACAAGGTTTAATCATAGCAATCAAGGGTGGCTATCCTACCATGTTTTGCAGTAAAACAATATGCAATTTATAAAACGGGTATAGGGTATATTTATAAAACTAGGACAGAAGCATGCATCAAAGGGGAAGGTTGAACTTGCCGTCTTCGAAGTCTTCGGGGAGTGCCGGCTCGGCGTTCGGGACCTCGGGCTCCTGCTCGCAGTAGTCGGCTTCGATCTCCGGCTCGGGGTACCTTCCTCCGTCTACTCCGTCGGCTATGGCATACACACAAGCAGGCAAGCAATATTAGCACACACGTTTCCGGCGAGCTCGGGGAGGGGGAAGTGAGCGGAGGAAGGGTATATATATAGGCCCTAGGAAGGGGTAGGTTCGGCGGGGGGTACGGTAACGTTTGGTCTTAACCGGAAGGAAGGGCGTGTATGAAAGGCTAGGTCAAGGAGGGGTTATAGGTATTAAAGACCTATTGGTAATTTTCTACTAATGAGAGAGGGTGTGTTTATGACCACATAATTTGGGTTAGGGTCTGTTTGTAATTTATTTAGGGCTCAACAGTAATTAATTACTAGCCTTAGGGGCAATTTGGAAGGAAAAAGGAAGGAATAAAATAGGATAAGGGGGGAGGGCTCGGTTAAAGGAAAAGGCCAGGGGCCTATTAGCAAAACGGCCTTCTTCTTCCCCCACCCGTTACAGAACAGAGAGGAGGGGGGCGCGGCATGGCCGGCGGCGGGGGCTGCGCCGGCGGCTCCCCGCGCGCGGCGGCGGCCCGGAAACGGGGGGAAAACGGAGAGGGGGAAGAGGGGATCCTAATCCCGTGCTCACCTCGAGCTATTGCGCACGGTGGAGGCGGCTCCACGGGAGAGCGAGGGCGCGGCGGCGGCGCTAGGGGGCGGCGGCGCGGTGGTGCTTGGGGAAGAGGGGAGGAGGCGCTGTGAGGCTGTGATGGTGTGGTGCGGCGAGCGGGGAGGCCGTCGGCCCCTTTTATAGGCGGCGGGGAGGCGGTTTGGGGTGGAGATATTTCTCTGGCGAGCTCCACTCCCGGCGAGCTCGGGGAGCTTCGCGAGGCGGCGACCGGCGACGCGACGGCTCGGGACGGTACGGGTCAACTTGTGCGGTGCGTGGCGCGGGGCGGGCTTCGGTCGGTGGTGGAGGTGACCGGTCGGGCGGTGCTTTTAATGGAGGTCGTCGGCTCCGGGGGGGGTGTCGCGCGCGGTCGGCGGGGCCTCCGCGGGCGGCGCGGGGCCGCCCTTGCGTCTTCGCGCCGGCGAATCCGGTCGGGCCGGCGCCGGACGAGGAGGAGGGCGGGGCCGCGCGCGGTCGGGCCGCGGGAGGGGGGGGGGCGCGCGGCCGGGGAGGTGGAGCAGGGAAGAAGAAAGAGAGAAGGAAGAAAGGAAAGGAAAAGAAGAAAAGAAAAGAAAGAAAAGGAAAAAGGAAAAGAAAGGAAAGGAAGAAATTGGAAAGAAAAATAGGAAAAAGAGAGGAAAAGAAATTGGGGAAAGTCTAGAAAATTTGGAAAATCGTTAGGAAAATTAGGGGAGGGTTTTGCGGGGTTTTCCGATTTCCGGTGTCGGCGTGATTTTCGGGCCGGCGGTGATGGCGAGGCGGACCGGCCGGCGGGACCGCGGCGTGCGCGGGATTCCCGGCCGGTGGCCGACCGCGGCGTTGGGAAGGCGCGCGGGGGTGCGGCCGAGGTGCGGTGCCGGCGGGGAATCGTGGCACGCGCGTCGGGGAGAGAGAGAGAGAGAGAGAGAGAGAGAGAGAGAGAGAAGTGGCTAGGATTCGAATGGTAATTGAGCTCGGCGGATCGGTTTTTGAAATTACGCATGATTTAGTAGGTGATTTATTTAGAGCTAAAAACGCGGGCGTTACAAGAGTTCGAGCGACCGTGTCGTTGACGTGGTGAGGCGAACCGATGCGCTCCTATTCAACCCGTGCGGCAGGCACGGGCTAGACATAGGTATTATAATTTATGAAAAATAACTTCATAAAAATAAAAGGCTCATAATTAATAATAAATTACTTAGCTTGTTTTCTCTTAATCTAGTTTAGTGCTACAACTGAGTTAGCAATTACTTAGCTAGTTTTCTCTTAATCTTTTTATTCACTTTAATTTGTATTGCACCTCCATACATGTTTGGCATTTTGTTTAAATGAATCCTTAGTTTGAGCATTGAGTTTAAAACATTAAATTGGAATTCCACCACTTCATGCATACATGTCCACATAGTGATACATCATACATGTAGATCTTGAGTTAGTATTTTCTATCTTAGCATTCATTAAATAGGTATTTATAATTACATATTTGGTGTATTAAGACCATTTTTTTAAATGACATATGTAGCACATTGCGAATTATGTATTTTTCAGTAGAGTTTATGATATGCAAATATATTTGTAAATTTTTCCTATAGGAAAAGGTGTATTTTGCGTCTCTCAAGTATTGCAGAAGTGTGTCATATATTCATCATTCATGTTTCATTTGGTGCAAATTAACTTGGTGCATTTACCATCCCCACCTTTAATATTTAGTCAAAAGCTTCAATATTTTGGTGTGAATTGATGCCAATAATTTTCCTGATAAAATATGTAAGTGGTAGTCAATTTAGAGGACTTACAGGATTTTTTGTGGGTTTCATAACTTCAACTCAGCACATTACATTGCTAAGCAATGATTCAGATGATTGTGTGGCATAAAGCACTCTTAGTTAGCACTAAACCATTGTTAAAATGAGGTGGGGATGATAAATGCACTGATTCAATTAGTTAAGAGTGTAATTTGTACTAAATGAAACACGATGGAAGAACTTCACACTTTTGCCTTACTTGAAGGAAGAAAATACACTTTTTTGTATAGTAATAATCACATGCATGTCGGACTGCTGCCGGCACCGTACCCAGATCATCGCAAAAACGTTGATGTCAATTCCCTGCATGACATGATTGCTTGGATCCACATGCATGTATGATCAAGACAGATCAATTCCTCAGATCATTCCTGCAATGGCAAGACACATCAAACGATTAACTTACAGGAGATAAGTCGGACGACCACCAAATCTTGTGACAACTGCAAGTATGGCCATATGCGCAGCGCCTCACATCTATGAAAACTCCTCTATGTAGGCATGCCTCCTGGTCAAATCGATCCATCCATCGCCGCAAGAGCAGTCATGCACACAACACTAAGGCTCCTTTTCGAAGACACATCTCAGATTAGACCTCCTTGCCGATAGATGAGATTGATCTTTCCTGCTATAATATCCACCGAAGAGAGGGGGGAGGAGAGGAGACAGGTCAAGGAAGGTCTCGCGATGGTCATGTGTCGGTTTGGATACAAAGTAAAGTACCACGTGGGTGCCCCCGAGGATTACTTCATGTTTGAAGTAAATCAAGGGCTAGATGAATCTCTAAATTCACATGAGAGGAGGATTAAGGGCTAGAGGTTTTGCTTGTTTTGAGAATTTCTAGGAATTCTCTATTTTTCTAGGTTGTCCACCTAGGATCCTAGGTGGCTTCACATGGAGATTTCAAAAGGAGCCTCCAATCAGTAATAGTAAGATGGTCAATTCGCATGACATGCTTCATGTGACTCCGTTGTCTTATTGGTCAGTCTCATGCCGCTGCAAATTTTATATGTGGATCCTGAAACGCGCAAGTACAAATACCTGGCAATGTTCTCCGAAACCAGGCAACGGCCACATGTTTTTGCTGACGGAGCTCGTTGGTTTTAGAAGCATTAACACAGGCCACGCAATTGCATTGGTCCACTCGCCAGCAGTGCTGGAAATGGGACCGACTTTAAATAAGGGTTAATTGGAAGCGTGCCATTATAACTTTGTTGTTTTTGAAATACGCCATTACTATTCGACTTACTACGCTAGTGCCATTATAATTTCACACTTGTTTGAGATATGCCATTATGTACACTTGGAGACGATTTTGGGCCCACTGTCAAGTGTATAAGGGGTACGTATATTCGTATGGACTAGATTACCCCTACTCAGTTTTCTTTTTCCCTCTCTCCCATCTCACTGACGTGTGGGACCCACGCGTCAGTGGCTTCTTCAACCTCCCGCCATCTCTCTCCTCCCATGCTCTCTCTCTCCAGGCCGAGCCAAGCCAGGACCGGTGTGGCGGCGGCAGACGCGCGCAGGGAGCAGCCTCGGCCGCAGGGAGGAGCGCCGCCCTCGAACCTCGTCGTCGGACCTCGTCTCCGTGCTCTTGGTGCCTCCACCCCTCGGACCTTGTCCCCGCACCGCCGGACCTCATCCCCGTGCTCGTCGTGCCGCCGCCCCTCTGACCTCGTGCCAGATCTTGTCCCCGCACCGCCGAACCTCTTCCCTGTGCTCGTCGTGCTGCTGGATCTTGCGTGGGAGGATGGAAAACAAGGGGCACCGGGGAAGGGGACACCGTCGCCGCGGCCCCGCCCCTACCCCTCCCGGTCGCCCACGCAACTTGTTGGAGGCCGCGGCCGCCCCTAGTCCGGCGGCGAACGCGTGCGGCGCGGGCCTCCGTGCTCGCGCCACCGGGACCGGCCACGCACGCCCACGTGTAGAGACGCACCGCGTGCCCCTACGAGGCGCGGAGGCGGGGGCCACCGGCCCCTCGAGGGCGGAGCTCCGCCGCATGCCCCTGCAGGCGCAGGTGGCCAGACTGCCGCCGCGTGCCCCTGCTCTAGCTTGACCAAATCCTGAGGGGAGGAAGAAGGTGGAGAGAGGTTGTAGATGATTATGACAGTTGGGCCCCACGTGTTAGAGGTAGGAGAGAGGGGAAGGGATGTAAACGTGGAGGGCAAAATGGTACATACGAAATATGGTGCCCTTCTGTACGCCTGCAAGCGGGCCCAAGACCGTGTCGAACGTAGATAATGGCATATCTCAAACGACGACAGAATTGTAATGGCACTGGTGTAGTTTGTTGAATAGTAATGGTGTATTTCAGAAATGTGATAATTATAATGGCACAGTTCCAATTAACCCTTTAAATAAAGTTGAATGTTATGTACTTTTATTTTGCTATACATACTCCATCTATTCCAAATTATAGACCGTTTTGATTTTTTTATCTCAAGTTTGACCGATCGTGTTATTAAAAAAATTGTGTAAACTTAGTCAAATTTAGTCATTTTTGAAAATTTTTATTAATAAAGCAAATCACAACAAAAAAGTATGATATTATGCATATTTTTTAAATAAGACGAGTGGGAACTGGAGGGAAAAAATCAAACGACTAAATAGAGAGTATTAAAGTTTTTTATATAGGGACCAGCTATTTTTGTTCTCAATTAGTTTACCTACGTGTGCATGCCGCACACAGACACAACAACACAAGGCGATGACAAGGGTACACCGGAACATTTTTCCATGAATTTCTTTTTGGTGATTTGTTTATTAGGAATTTTAACACAACGTCTGATCCCATCCGAATCCGAGAAACTACTCGGTGTGTTACATCTGCAATCTGTCTACCAAACATCACTTGAAAATTCATCGGAGGCGACCAAATGGCTCCTTGTTCCCGCGCGGTGCTTATTTAAGTGGCTTAATCATCAGTTATCCCATATTATTTTAGGATTGCATTAGGGCAGTCCCTATGGTAGAAACTAGTTGCGGAATCCAAGAGAGCCACCTAGTAAAAATTTGTACATAGAAACTATGCTTTCACAATGAGAAGTTTCCTTCTGTGATAAATACTAGACATATTTTTATATTTATCATCTCCCTTATCCTTTCATTCTCCTTCTTCTCTGCCTCTCTCTCAAACTCTTGTGTGCTCTCAACCTTTTGTGTGCGCACCGTGAGTCCATGAGCGCATGGCCACCGGCTAGCAAGCAGACAGCTCGGACGGTAGCAAGAGTGCGCATGGCCGCTGGCTAACAAGCAGGCAGCGTGGCCAACGAATCCTCGAGCCGGAAAGCGAGCACACGCAACGGGCTCCTTCTCGCTGAGGTCAACGGCCTGCTGCAATAAGCACGACGACGGCGTGGATGGGTGCGGGGACCGTCAGCGAGCGCGCGCGGCGGCCTACTCCTCACCGAGGTCGACGGCGGGATGGGCGTGTACGGGGGGCATCAGCGAGCGCGCGCGGCGGCAAGCGCAATGGCAGCATGGGTAGGTGCGGGAGCCGTCGACGAGCGCGTGGTGGCCTGCTCCTTGTCGAATCGGCGCACTACGGCAAGCGCGACGACGGCGTGGGTGGGCGCGGGGGCCATCGGCGAGTGCGACGGCGGCATGGTCCGGCGGCCGGGTGCGCCGCGCCCGTCGGCGAGCGCGTGCGGCGACCTGCTTTGGCCCGCCACGGCGGCGGGGGCGGGGGGGGGGCGGGCACGGCACGGAGTGGAGCGGCAGCCCGGTGAGCGTGCGGGGGAGCGGCGCGGGCGATGCGAGCGCCATGGAAACCACCGGTTTCTCCCTAATGCGTTTTTCATCGTTTCTAGCTGCCTCGGTGCGAGGGAGGACGTCGTTTCTCCACCAAGAAACGATTTCTTCATATTTGGTTCTCTTTCCTCATTTATTGACCTACCATGTCATCTTTTCTGCTTAGGTGGCATCTTATTTAATGTAGATAGAAACTATCATTAATGCCCGTTGGAAGTGCCCTTATTGCATTTGCATAGACACCGTTAGGCCAGCAGAAATGGCATTGGTTTTAATGGATTAGTTTATCAGTGCACTCCGAATCATTTGTGCTGATGTAATAAGGGGCCAAGCACAACATCATGTACAATCTTCCAAATTCCAGCCATTTCCACCCCAAAGTCGATCAAGCACGTGTTGTAAGGTAAAATTTAAGAAGAGTTAAATACACCATGGGTCCACGAACTTGCAGCGCTATGTCAAATAGGTTCTTAAACTTGAAAACCAGGCATCTAGCCCCTCGAACTTGCAAACCCGTTCACCTCAGGTCCAACCCGGTTTTGTACAATGGTTTTGCATGGGTACTGCAGCATTGTTGATGTCAGCGGTGACATCAGCACTCCTATTTAATTTGTGAAATTAATATCTTTTTATTGAGAGCTCCAAATATAGCAAACAATATATCAATTTCGATCGTCTCAATGAGTTATTTGCATCGGTGTACTTCATTTTGTTATTTGAGATAATTTTATTTCGTGTAAAATTAAATATTTTTATAAAACAAGTGATATTTTATTCTCACTTGCAACCAGATATATATGTGGTCATGATTAAGTCCTGGACTGAAATTGATTAAGATTTAAGATCTGGATGTGCCCATTTTTATTGTCATGATTCAAAAATAAAAAAAATAAAGGTGTAACCAAATTTGGTTAAGATTTAAGACTTGGATACACGTAAAGCTAGGGTTTTATACCAACAAACCCGACCGTGTTATCATCCCATGTCACCATCCTGGAAATAAAGAAACGATGCGAAACAGAAATAGCTTGTTGCATCAGTTCTATTCTTGGTGATCGACATGTGGTGTGTCGTCACCCAAACCTCCATGAGGACCGGAGGACATATACTTTTGCACATGTGCAATGCAGTAGAGAAACGTACGCTGAATCGATCGATCCCTTCCTCTCCGGCGACGTTGGCCAAGAAATTGGCGAGGGGTTGGTTGGTAAAACCCTATCTTTACACGCGTCCAGGTCTTAAATCTTAACCAATTTCAGTTGTACCTTTCTTTTTTCTGAATAATGACCACAAAACCGGCAATACATATCCAGAACTTATTCATGACCACATATATAATTGATTGCAAGTGAGAATAAAATATCACTCGTTTTATAGAAATGTTAAATTTTACAGGAAATAAAATTATCTCAAATAAAAAAACAGATTACACCATTGTAAAGAGCTCGTCGAGACGATCGAAAATGATATATTATTTGTTATATTTGGAGCTTTGGATAAAAAGATATTAATTTCACAAAGGCTGGCCCGCCTGTGTTGCATTTGCTTGCATGCGTATGTTGACGTATGCTTGTTGTTTTCATCCATTGTCCATATTTAAATCCGCACCCACCTCAAATGGGGAGGGTATGTGTAAAAAATAATTATCATTGAAGAAATGGGGAGGGTATGGTGTGGAGAGGGTGCAAATAATCTAGTACAAAACTAGTTATTCATTGAGTATGGGTGGAAATGGGGAAGGTAACAAGTGGATAATAATTATTTGAATTTAGATATGAACAAGATTGGATTTGTCAGCCTTATGTTAACGTGCGCCGGCCAGCGGCCATAAGATATGTTCCGTAGCGTTGCTCTTGCCGGCGGAGAAAAGCTTTTTGGTGGCAGCCGGGGGAAGCAAAGGTCCAAAGGATATGCAGATACGTTCGGTATCGACCGCACGTTGTCCTGAGTTTGGTACGCGGTGACTTGCGATTCTTATATTATATACTATAAGCTACAACACGAATCACCAAGCCTTTGCATTCGCGGTTGATTGATTGATTACACACACAACACTAGATGAGGTTCTTGCATTTCACAGCAAGGTTGGTTTGGTTCCATTCCCTTTTTTTTGAAAAAAAAAACTTTTGTTCCATTCCCGTCATTTGAAGGCACCGGAACAAGCCCACGTTCATAAAACGATGATTAATAGAGATTGATAATTTCAAAAAAAGAGAGAGAGAGAGAGAAGTTTTTTTTGAGAGGAGAGAGAGAGAAAAGGTAGGTGGTGGTGAAGCGCGCAGTAGAGTAAACAAACGGCCCATCCACACTATGGCCGACAAGCCCATGTTACTGCCTTTCCTAAAGTGGTTGTTGTTAAGCCCAGCTGACTTCAAGTGGTTAGGGAAATTCACTTGACAACTACAAACACAGAATGAAATTTTTGACTTCTTCTGAAGTTCTGATCAAGGTAGATGTATCATGTATAACGTATCACTTTCTTTGTTGCCCTTTTGCGAAACAGTACTGAGAAATAATAGGCCTTCACCTATAACCTCACCTGAATCCTCTTGAAACTCTGGATTCTGGAAGTTCAAGTAATAATAGCTCATTCTATAAAAAAAGTAATAATAGCTCGGCATTTTTTGCGTGACCAACATCATTCTCATGATATGTTACCCGAAAAAACATAATTCTCATGTTCCTCGCATTTGGATGGCGCACGATAACAACGTGATTTTCAAATTGCAAATTATATTCAAAAAAAAAGTTTAGAACTGAATTTGCCTTCGTTATCTATATGGTGAAGAAAAACTGACAAACTTCTTGTAGCCAGTGCGGATCCTAAACTACTTAAACGTTTTTGCATAGTAACACTAAAGTATACATATTTATTTATGTAAGTAAAAGTCAAATATGTTAGAAGGTCTACATATTTGCACATGTAAAAAATAAATATTCTACTAAATAATTTTGTTGAAGAAATATATCCCACAATACTTTATACACTTACGATGTTGATTGTGGTAGTGTAATCCTCCTATTAAATAAATTATATATTAAAACTCGATTTTGTTTATACAATTTTGAATGGTTAAAACAAATTTAAACAAGTCAAATAGTTTAATTCAACATTTATGGCTTAAATGACATGACCGATCTTATTTTACCGTTGAATGGTGTTTCAACAGACTAAATGATCGGTTAGGCAAACAATTTCAAGATAATCCTACAACCATAGATAATCCTCCCTAGCTTTGAAACCACATGGACATATCCTAATTTGATTTCCAAATTCTAATCTTGATTTGCACCTTTGCTAAAAGCCCACTTGAGCTCATTGAAGATATCTGCATTTTAAAGTATTTGGATCTAGATACACAAATCTAAATTTAAGGAGCAAAATATACAAGTTTGGGAACTGAAACGATACTCAAAGCTAAGTTTGGGAAATTAGATCTGCACTTTGAGAGTTTGAACACTGAGATGATGCATTGATGCACCCGAAAAAGATTAAGGATCGACTGTACACTGTATTCAAAGTTACATATCTAAAAATAATACATGTTTTCAAAATAAAAATAAAAATAAAAATAATGCTTGAATCAAATTAGTATTCCCTCTGATTTGGTAAAAGAAGTCGTTTAGGATGATGACACAGCTTCAAAACATAACTTTCACTCCTCTTTTATATAAAAATATTTATTAAAAAGTTATATATGTATATTTTTATAAAAATGATTTTCAAAATAAATCTATAATATAATTTTCATATTTCTAAACTCAACAACTTAAACATTATTCATCATTTATATTCTTAATATTTGACTCAAACTTTGTAAAACAACTAGGTAATAGCCTGTGCGTTGCTACGGGCTAACATCATAACTAAGGACATATTTGGTTCGCCGCCACACTTTGCCATTGTACTATGCTTCACGCCATACGCCCTGTTCGCTTGGCTTATCAGCCACCAGCCAGTAGTACTTTTCTCTCAGAACAAACCAGCCATCAGCAACCAGCCAACAGTGATTTTCTCTCAGAACAAATCAGCACCAGCCATCAGCCACCAGCCAAACGAACAGGCTGATAGTTTTTTCTGCCACACTCAGGAGATTAAATGGTGTGGTTGCTTGTGGCCTGGAGCCAAACACGCCCTAAGTAAACAGCATAATAAAAAATATCATACCAGCACACGAATCAAATAGTTTAAATGGAGGAAACACGAGAGGCGTCCCTCCTGTTTGGGCAGAGGCGGACGAGAACAGGGTTTTCAATTTTGGAAATAAAAAATTCGGAACCCACTGAGAAACGGGAAATTCCCGAAATTTCAGCTCAAATTCAAATTTAATTCAAAATTTTAAAATTTTTTTGACATGATTTCACTGGAGATCGCGGCTCCAGCAACCTTCCTCGACCGTATGGAGTGAGGCTGCAGCCTGTAGGGCGTCGGCGTGGAGGTCGATCGTGGGCGGCCAAGGGCGCTCGCGGGCACGAGCTTGAGGCTAGAGCCGCCGCCAGCTGAAAATCCTGGGATAGAATGTGTATTTGGCTGGGAGTTTAGGGTTTACAAGCCTTATTTATATGATGGGCTCGTCCTTTTGGCGCGATTTTGAGCACGCTGGATGAATTCACATGAAAAAAATTTGACCGGTACACGTTTCGTTTCGGTGGTCAACGAGAAACCCGAAATTTCAGAAATTTCTGAAACTTTCGGTCGAAATTAAAAACCCTGGACGGGAGGCGACCACTCGTTCTCCAAGCGGCCGCTCACCTCGAGCTCTCCTCCGACTGTCATTGTTATTGTCACAGTTGACTCTTCAATAAAAATAGTTTAATTGTCCTAACTTGTCATAATATTATCATGAACAGGTATTCTTATAGTTTATATGAACATGATTATTACTAATATATTATTTCAAATATTATGTAGTTAAAACAAAATTAGGTAGCTTGAAGCACATGTTCATAGACAATGAGAGTGCTCATGCATGTAATTTCTTAGCTGCAATACTATATGAGTTAGTTTGGCAGGTCTTCGCTTCTTTCTTCTAAAAAGGCTCTGGCTCCTTTTGATGGAGGGACTTCCCTGATGCTGATGTAGACAGAGCTGTTTATTGGGCAAAAAAGTTTCTCTTGTATTTCTAGAAGAGTGAAATACAGGGTCGGTCCTCTAACTTGTCGAGGTGTGTCATTTAGGTCCCCACACTCCTAAATTGTAGAATCAGGTCATTAAACTCTGTTTTGGGTGCCATCACAGGTCTGAGCCCGTTTGGACCTGTGATGGCACCCAAAATAGAGCTTAGTGATATGATTCTGCAATTTAGGAGTGTAGGGACCTAAATGACACACCTCGACAAATTAGAGGACCAGCCTTGTAGTTCACTTTTTTTATTGAAGAGCATATACACTATGCGGTGTGAATTAGGACCTGCAATGTCCTATATACACTATGCGGTGTGAATTATTTTGAAGAGATAATGTTTAACAATAGTTAATAAGTTGAGTTCAATCGAAATTAAAAGGATTACTGTTTGAAAGGAAAAATTGAATTTTCCACATTATTTTAAAAATAGAATTATAGGTTACTAATTAATTTCTCATTTTAATCTTTTTATTCCCTTTTCTCTTTTTTAATCCACCCGACAGATCCCTTCGTTCTTATCTGCTCCCGATGCCCCCCCCCCGAGCGGAGTCTCCACCATCGTCGTTCCCCGAAAATCCCCAATCCAGGCATGAGCTCGGCCTTTCCCTCCTCCGTGATCTCCTGTCCCAAGTTGATCTCCTGCGCCATGGAGAGTTGGAGACTCGGGCTCCCTCACTCACACCGCCACCTACGCTCTTGGCCTTACTCTCCCAGTCTCCCTGCACTCTGCTCTGGCCCTCTTTGCAGCGCATGAAGCTGGGCTAGGCTCCATCCATGGCTACACCATCCTATCCACGAATCCATCTCCCAAGCAACGAGGAGAGCAAGACTCCAGGTTCCAGGCCTCCAGCGGATCCGACAACTGCGAGCTCGAGGCTGGCTCGCGCAACCGCGCGCAAGGCGAGCGCGACACTCCAGCTGTTTTCCGACGGCCGCATGTGAAGGCACGGGTAGCATGGTTCTGTCGCTGCCTCTCTCCCGGGGGCGGCGCTCATCGGGTGTCGCTAACTCTCCCCAGGTGGTCCGTGAGTCCGTCTCGTGGTGCTCATGACGGAGGAGCCCCCCGCCGTGGAGCGGTGGTGCAAGGCCGGTGGCGAGCTCCCCCGGCGGGGAACGACGACGCGGTTAGTGCGGGGCTAGCGGCTCCATGTCTCGTGCGCGAGCAACCGTGACTTGACGAGGTCGAGCGCGTGGCGCCTTGACAGGTACGACCGGAAGGTGGACCCAGTGGGATGGGCCGGCGCTGCCGTTGTCGCTCTCGCTGGCGCCACAGCTCCATCGTAGAGCTTCTTCTTCCTCCGGTGGGAGGGAAGTGGCGGCGTCATCCTGACCGGCAGAGCTCCACCCCTTGGCCAATGACCAGATGGGGTAGGTGCGAGGGATTGAAGGTGCGGCTCGTCACTGGGCCCACATGTCGGCACCGTTCTCAAGGAGACGCCTGTGGTGGCTCTGCCGGCAGAACATGGTTCTGCGCGGCGATGTTGCAATTAGAGCATCTCCAAGAGAGTGCTAAAAACTTGTCCCAAAAACCTTATATTGGGGCTCTCTTAAAATTCTCTTTACCCCAAAATCATATTTATCTCCAGCAGTTCCCCAATACCAAATCCCCCAAAAATTCAAAACAGCCCACATCAGCATTGGGCCCACTAATTGGGCCGGCCTCTTCCCTATCCCCTTCACGTTGGCTGGGTCGTGAACACCATCACCTCCTTGCGCCGCCGACAGGGCATCATCGCGAGGCGTTGGCTGGGTCCTGAAGACCGTCGCATCCTTCCGCCCTGTTCGTTTGGCTTATTAGCCACCGACCAGCCAAGATGACTTTTGTAACATCCCCGATGTTTACTTGTGCTAGTGACACTAATTACATGAATTAATCAAGGTTAATTACCTTCTAAGCATGTTTGACATGATTGGACACACTTTTGCACAAAAGACCCCGGTCAACATCTCAAACCACGGTCAAACCCTAGATCTACTTTAAAGGCTGAAATGGTTTTCTTGCGCGTTCTCCAAATTTCACTATAGAAGTTCAAAATCGGCCAACACGAAAGTTGTTCGTTATTTCCGGAACACATTTTTCGTAATTGGCGGACATTCCAATTTTGAGCGCAAATTGGCCAAAAATCAAGTTTACTGCGCTGTGAACGATGGCCGAGCCGTGGAAAATCTGCAACTTCGGTTGGCGTTCCCGGGCAAACCATTGATCAAAACATATGTCGCCCTTCGGGAAAGTTGTAGATCTACGGCTCCTCTACAACTTTGCTTTTGGGAGATTTTTCACTTAGTTGACGATTTGTGGAGTTTTGCAATTTCGAAAAGGGCTAAGTGGAATAAAGTTGAGTCGGCGTCGACGTCCTCGCGCTCTAGAGCGCCGCGCGCGCCTCGTTCGCCGCCGGCCGTCCACGTGGCGAGGACAGGGCCGGTCCGGCGTACGGACGGCCTCGGCGGCTTCGCGGTGGACCGCGCGCCGTGGGCCCTCCGCCCGGTGGTCCCCCGTGCACCGCGTCTACGTGCATGCCGCGCGGCCGCGGGGCCACGCGCCCGCCCGCGCGAGCGCCGCGTGGCTCGCGCGCACGAACCGGCCGGGCGGCCCGCGCCCCGCCTACGGCTAGCCTCGAGCTCGTCGCGCACGTCGTTTGTCATGTTGAGCACATTCCAAACCGCGCGGCCCCTCTCGCTCCTAAGCCGCCGCCGCCGTTTCCTCCGCACGGGCGCCACCGCCGCCCTCGTCCTTCTGCGCCGCCGCCGTTCCTCGCCCACCGGTCGATTCGCGGCGGCTACTCCCTCTCCTCCCTTCCTTGGCC
The DNA here is from genome assembly GCA_947561735.1 of Cenchrus americanus. Lineage (NCBI taxonomy): Eukaryota > Viridiplantae > Streptophyta > Magnoliopsida > Poales > Poaceae > Cenchrus > Cenchrus americanus. The sequence continues at coordinate 156,140,286 of OX387243.1, read as the reverse complement.
CGCCGCCGCCGCGGCTCTACCCCCGCCGCGCCGCCAATCGGGCCGCCGGCGCCGGGAAGCGGACCGCGGGCGACCGGCCGGCCGGCGCGCGCGCCGAGGGGGCCGCCGCGCCGTCTCCGGCCGGCCGCGCCCCCCGGCGGAACCGGGCGGCCGCGCGGTGCGGCCGGGCGCTCGCCGGGCCCCTCCGCCCCTCCTCCGGCCGCCGGCGGCGAGCCCGCGCCGGCAAGGGACTGCAAGGGGCCACATTGCGAAAGAGGAATTATTTGCGGGGAGATTTTTGTAAAATTCCGGGGACCCGTTTGTAAAGGTGAAATTTAGGGATTCGGCAGTACCTTCGAAAAATCATTAAAAATCGTAGAAAAATCAGAAAAATGCAAAACCAATTTTGTTGGGTTCGTGGTGAAGAAATCTACCTTTTCTAGAAAGCATGTATAGGGTTTTTCTGCACAGTTTTTGAATTAAAAATTCAAACTCAGTTTGGAGTATTTTTAGTGTGATTTAAAATCTACACATGCTCTGAACTTGAATTTTGGATATGTTGTTCTTTATATCATGTCTAGATCTGTAGCAAAAGTTTGCATGGTTTTGATGTATATATTTTCAGTTATGATTTTTGTAAGCTTTATGCTAGAATAAGTTTGATGCTTTTTATAGCACCTTTAATGAACTTTTCTTTGAGTACAAATGCACCCTAGGGCTTTGACTTGATGATTAGTACCCCTGGTGTGATGGATGTGATTTTAGAGAATTGTTTGCTTGGTGTTTTGGTTTTAACCGTGTGTAGGAGCTTAAATTCAAAATCTGAAAAATAAATTGATTTTGCAACCATGTCTTGGTCAGAACCTCCTTTTTGGCATACTTGAACTGTAGGAGAAAGTTGAGATCAAAAAGTTTATTAAATCTTTTTATATGATTTAATGTTGATTTTCTAGGCTGAAATTTGTCTTTTTCGTATAAATTAATTTATAAATGATCTTAGGCCAAATTTTGGTGTGAGAGCTTAAACTAAGCATATGTTGCTGTGTGCAAAAGATTAGGTTCATTGGAAGTGTTTTTGATTTAATTTTGATTTATGGTTGAAAGGCTTGTTTTAAATAATTAAGGAAAGCAATGGAAATTAAATGTGCTAAATGGTAAAATCATGTTTGGTTCTGTTTTTAATATTTAAACACACCCCCTTTGCTGTTTAGTGAAGTTAAGTAACTTAAATTGCTTAGATGTGCACACAATCACCATCAAGATTAACTTTAATCTAATGCATGTGCATGTAAACGTGTAGATCTCCCCGACGGTACGTACACACTCGCCCAGGAGGGAGACGGGACTGTTGATGGTGAGCTGAACCAGCTTGGTGTGCAGCAAGACCTGGACCAAAGTCCAGAAGAGCCAAAGGCTAGTTTAGGATCTGAGTCTGAGGAAGGCAAGCACCGGTTTCATCTAACCCATGTTTTAAATTAAAATCATGTCCCTTTACTTTTCATTACCTTATGCTTTACCTTGTGCATTTAAGTTTCAGGAGTTGTTTTGAAACCTAGTTGCATGATCCTTAGGACTCCTATGCTCTTTTACTAGTATGTTAGGAACGCTAGTGCCATGCTCTAGGATCACGGCAGAAGTCGAGTAATGACTCATTGCTCGTGAGATATAGGATGCTTATGTTGGAATCATAAGTTGGTTAAAGTGACTCGCTCATGTGGTAAGAGCAATGGGTTCGGTCTCGACAGAGTAGCATGGTGCTGGTCCTAAGCTATTGAACGTACCAAGTACTTGCCGGGAATGGGACCGGTAAGCCTAGTACCTTCGAACCGGGGCGGGATCTTTCTAGCTACCCGCTTGGGATGTGTCTCCGGGCTAGCTACCCGTGGTATAGTGTGTGAGTCCGGACCGGTCGGGTTAGACCCTCCGGATAACCGTGTACCGCAGTTTGTAGCGTCCGATCCCAAACCGTGGGATGTTGGGAACCGCCCGGTCGGGGTAGACCCCGCATTTGCTTTTATTTGAATTCTTGGGGTCTACTTCCTCCGTGTATCTTGGGTTTACCTTGCAAGGATATAAATCGATCGATCGTCGGTCACTCGCCGTTATCTGAGTCGGCTTGACCACTGGCTACCCCATGTTTATCTATGGAACAATTTTTGGATTAATATTGTTACCTGTTTAATATTGTTTGCACAACATGCTTGTTTAGTACAGGTGCTCACCTAGACTGATTAACATACTAGAATATGAGCTAAAACTTGAAAATAAGGATCCACTATTAGTCGCTTTTGGCAAAACAAACCCAGCAGCCAAAAAGCCTTGCATGTCTAGTCTTACTTTATTTTTTGTCGGGTAAGTCTTGCTTGAGTATTAGTACTCGGACTTGCTTAATTTGTTGTTTTCAGGTAATCCTCTCTGGCCTGGTGTCATTCCAGAGGGATGGGAGGTTGAATGGGAGAACGATGATGATGAGTGATATACATGGATGGCCTCCTATGTGTATCACACGTTAGTTTACTTTCCGCCGTTTTAAACTCGTTCATGTTTACTTTTATGTACTAAAAAACTCGGTTTGTAATAATGTTGAACTTATGAAACTCGTTATGTAATGTAATGTTGTACTCGGTCCCGCCTTCGTGTGGGCTTAGCGCATATCGGCGATCCCGTTGTATGTGATTTACCGGCTTTACCGGCGGAGGCGACGGAATAGTTCTTTATTATTGCTTAATGGCCACGTGGATCGGCTTAGGCGATAATACGGAACTATTTTGGGCGGTTCCGTCACAGTAATTGGTACCGGAGCGATGATATGCACCAGAGTAATTAAAATACCTTAACAAACTTGTTTTTGGAATAAAATTTGCCAAGATTAATAATCTTGCTAAAAGAGTAGGACGTTAAGGTCTAATCTAGTCCGAGAGGCCCTAGAGGGAATTTTTGGGTTCTTTCAGGTGGCTAATATATTATGGTGTATTTAGTCGACTTGCGAGCACATTTATTCCCGTCAAAACTTACTTTCATGCACAACCATACTAGTTCATCACGTTTTGCCATACGTGGTGGTACCACGGGGAAGTCCCGTGAGGGACTAGTGGGACCTATTCCAATGGGTGCCACGTCGCGTACGAGTCTCGTCACGTTTTGCCATACGTGATGGTACCACGGGAAAGTCCGTGAGGGATGAGTGAGGCCTATTCCAATGGGCACTCACGTCGCGTCGAGTCTTAAATAGGACGCCGTCCATGCGGCGGCTTTACGCATGGATACCGTTTCTATAAGTAAACGGTAATGAATGTGGACGCTTTTGTGAGTGCCGGCACAAAAGGTCTTGAATATCCGTGATTTTCTGCGGTACGCTAACCGCGGTTGTTAGGCACGGTAATTAAGAAACGAATAGCTTCCGACTAGTTATTATAGGGAGAGACATTTATATATGCCCTGCCACCGGCACTAACTTCGTTTTTAATCTTAAAAAGCCTTGTGAGGAAGTTTAGGACGCTTTTTGCATCATGTAAAAGCTATTAAACCAAAAATGAACTTAAAACATGTGTCCTTTGGTCTTTAATTAAATTGTGATTCTTAAGGACCAATCATGCTAGTTTGATGTTCTGATATGTGATTAAGCAAAATTTAACTAGCTGCTGTCCAAATCTTCCTAAGGATTATCTAGAAAATTTCTGGCTAGGTGTTCTTTAGGGAAATTGTTCATCACCTAGTTAAGTTTGCTCCCTGAATTTTCTCATGTTTTTAGGAGGTTTAAAACTGAAGTTAGGATCAAAATGACTAGCCTAGGTCTTGCTGAAATGCTGTCAAACTCGAGTTAGGCTGAAAACTCGAATCTTTACCTATAGTTCCAAACAGAATTTGACCTGAGAATCTACAGCAAAAATGTTCATTATCTAGCATAGATCATTCTGTAAAAATTTTATGGTAATTGGGTACTCATGTATTGAGTTATGGTCTTTTTAGTGAAGCTCTGCCCTGCTGAAATTCTGGGCAACAGCACTCTGAAATTGGACCTTTTTCACCCTTTTCCAATCTGAATTAGTTCGACCTTTGAATACCAAAAATGTGAGTTATAACATTTTGAGTTGCTCACAAAAATTTGGAATTTTTGGGTACTGGTTTTGCAGTTATGAATTTTTATTCAGAACTGCCAGTTTTGCCATATTGCATGTTAAACTCATATTTTTGGGTTCTAACATGTGTTTGTAATTATTTTACGGATGGCTGCCCCCGGGTTTGTTGCGGTGGGTGCTGATGGCACGTTTGCCACCACCGGCTTGCGGTGGGAGGGCTTCACACGCATTGCGTGGAGAGCCCCCGAGTGTCGTCGGCTACACCACCCCTCCCTTCTATGAGGGGGTGGAGTACGAGGAGTGGGGTGTACCGAGCCGGCCAGTTCGAGTGATCGTGCTCCCCCACCCGAGCCACCCCGAGTGGGCGGACTTGAGCATGGAGCTCCTCTCGTTTCCGCGCTCGTCGAGGCAGTGGAGTCCGCAGCCTTGATGGTGCTCCACGCTCTCTCCACCCACGGGCCGCGGAGAGATGCTTCGGACACCGTTGGGGTTGGCTCTAGCCTTGGACCCCAACGATCCGTTGTGGCTAGCCGGGATGGCTAATATAGCCACACTTCTCGAGACCGTGCCACCCTACGACACAAGAGAGACTTTGGGCACGTGCTTGAGGGCTTTGTACACTCTACGGGACCTTCGCCGGGTTATCGCGGATGACTTGGCTAGTCGTCTCACCGGGAGCTACTTGGTATATCTCCCGGGTTGTCGGCCTTTACACCGAGCGAGTATGTTAAGTACACCCGGGCCGTGGAGTTTATTGCCGACCTTCGGGATCGGATACAAGCGGTTCCGGGAGCGAGGCACACCGGTTTCGTTTGAGCGAGGTGACCACTTGCGAGCAGATTCTCCGGACTTGCGGGCCGGGCAGCGAGCTCGCAGTTCACCGGTTGACAGGGGATGCCGAGAGGCTTGTGCACCTTGAGCACATCCAGGATTTGCGGGAGCAGGTTGGGGACCTCGAGCTCGATGTACGTGCTTTGGAGGGTGTTGTGCTTATGCTCCGGCGGTTGCACCACCCACCGTCTATTGTGGATGATGAGCAGATGGAGATGCAGTTGGACCCGAGAGGAGGTTCGGGACGTTCCCGGACTCGATTAGAAGAGCTTGGTGCTCTATTCTTCCATGTCGTGGGGAAACTCTCCATAGTTTGTACATAGGGCCTAGATCCTCGTTGTTGTAGTAGGAAAAACTTGACATGTACTCTTGTTAGCCATTTTGGTTGGATTTTGGTGCTAGGCTGACTTAGAGTATTCTTTTGTGTAGCTAGAAGCTACATAGTGACCCCCATGTAATGGTGATCCACCAAATTTTGTAATCTGTAATTATGGTGGAAAAACACCTTCCCGGCAGCAATCTGCCTAAGAAATGAAATGGAGAAAGTTATGGTCATTTCTGGATTTTGCAATGACTACCAAAGTTGTTTGAAATTTTATAATGGTCATGCTCACCAAAATTCAGCATTTTTGCATGTGTAGTTTAAGAAATATCGAATTTTTAGTAAGTTGCTGGCTGCTGTCCAAACTACTAGACAGAACCTTGAAAACTGAATTTTTCGACCCCTTTAAAAGATGAATCTGATCTGGAGTTGAATACCAAAGTTGAAACTTATAAAATTCTACACATGCTGACCAAATTTTATGAATTTTGTACTTCTGTACAGAGAGTTATGATTTATTTACTCAGAACTGTGATGCTGTCTGAATTCTGAAATTTTCCATAAGTTTGAATTTTCGTATGCATATTCTTCTTGTATTCTTTTAAGCAAGCTTTGAATATGTATCTAATGAAAGTTCAACTTTTCAGATGTCGGATAACACACAGAATAACTCTCGGGGTGCGGGAGGCAGTGGGGATGCTCCTCTTCCCCCACCTCCACCCATGACACCCGCAGAGGCTTTCATCGCTGCGCAGACAGAAGTATTGCGCCAAATTTTGCAGACTCAGCAGCAAATTGCACAAAGGTTGCAGCAGCCTGTGCACAATCAAGGCCATGTTCAGGAGGGGCCTAATGCAGTCATGTCCTTTGAAAAATTCAGGGCAATGAGGCCACCCCTCTTCACCAAGGCAGAGGAGCCCCTAGAGGCTGATGCTTTCATCAGGGCCCTAGAGGCCATGTTTTCCATCTTCACACTGCCTTGCTCAGAAGAACTTAAGGCAGGCTTCGCTGCTCAAAGAATCGAGAGGAGAAGCTTTAATGCGGTGGGAGCATTTCAAGTCCATGCAGCCACGGGGTCACCGGATTACTTGGGCGAGAATTCAAGAAAGCATTTAAAGAGCATCATATTCCCAAGGGTCTTGTTGATAGGAAGATGAGAGAGTTAATGAATCTCAAACAAGGCTCTGACTCAGTCTATCAGTATGCTCGAAGTTTAATAGTCTCTGTCAGTATGGGGACTATCATGTTGATACTGATAAGAAAAAGATGGAGCGATTCCGTGAAGGGCTTGATGGAGAGCTCTATGAGAGGTTGAACTTAATCAAAATTGAAAGCTATCCTGAGCTAGTGAACTTGGCCATCTCTCAGGAGGACGCCATGAAGAGGGCTCAACAGGATAGAAAGAGGAAGTTCAATCAAGCTTCGAGCAAAGGGGCCAAGGCAAGAAATTTAAATTTGTGAAGAAGAATGTGCGGGGTGCCCCCCGCCCATCTTCACCGGACGCCGGGTGATGAGGCAATCTCGGTCTAAGCCGTCCGGCGGCCTTTGGCTATCGCGCCGCTCGGCAGACCGCTCCTAGGCCTAGTGCACCCCCACCGCCCGCATCAATGATGATCGCCGTTGCTATAACCGCGGACGGTACCGGGGCACTATGCTAACAAGTGCACACGCCCTCGACAGACAACATCGGCAAAGTCGGGGGCAAGGCTCTAAGGTCGGAAATCAAGGAAAGAAACAAGCCGTGCAAGTGAAGCAAGGCCGTTTAAACTTCACCACGGTGGTTGATCTACCGAGAGGGAGCACCCGCTTTTGACGGGTACATTTTCTATCCGTGGTCGTCCGAGTTATTATATTATTTGATTCCGGTGCTACTCATAGCTTTGTTAATGTGAAAACCGTGAGAAATTTGGACTTGAAGTGGTGTCATACTAAGCGAGCTTATATGATTGCCACACCGGGTGGAAAGGTTGCATCAAATCAAGTAGCCTTAAGCGTACCACTTGAGATAGGTAGCAAAACTTTTCTAGCTAATCCGGTCACAATGTACCTAGAAGGGGTAGATGTTATCTTAGGCATGAATTGGATGACTCGGCACAAAGTTGTCCCGGATATTTCGAAAGAATGCTAGAAATCAACTCACCTTTGGTCGGGAATTCAATTCTTTACCTTCCCCCAACGAAGCCATAAAGGCTCATGTGTGTATGCAGCCATAACTACTCAACTTGAGGACATTCCGGTAGTATGTGAGTACATGGATGTCTTTCCCGATGAATTGCCCGGCTTGCCACCGGACGGAGATGTTGAGTTTGTCATTGAGCCGCAACCCGGCACAACTCCTATTTCTAAGCGATCCTATAGAATGCCACCCAAAGAACTTGCTGAATTAAAGAAACAACTTCGAGAGTTGCTTGATAAGGGCTACATCCGCCCCAGCCTCTTCTCCTTGGGGCCGTCCCCGCCCTCTTTGTGAAAAAGAAAGATGGTAGCCCGAGGTTGTGTGTGGACTACCGACCTCTCAATGCGGTGACTATCAAAAACAAATATCCATTGCCCCGCATTGACGTGCTATTTGACCGGTTGGCTGGAGCTAAGGTCTTTTCAAATATCGATCTTCGGTGCGGGTATCATCGATTAAAATCCGGCCTAGTGATATTCCCAAGACAGCTTTCTCTACTCGCTACGGCCTATATGAATTCTTGGTTATGTCTTTTGGTCTTACCAATGCACCACCTACTTCATGTATCTTATGAATTCCGTGTTTATGACGGAGTTGGATAAATTCGTCGTGGTTTTCATTGACGACATCCTTATTTATTCCAAGAATGCGGAAGAACATGCGGAACATCTTCGCATTGTGCTACAACGCTTGCGAGAACATAAACTCTATGCTAAATTCTCCAAGTGTGAGTTTTGGCCGGATAGTGTTAAATTTACGGGGCACACTATTTCCAGCGAAGGCATAGCTGTCGATCCCAGCAAAGTGCAAGAGGTTATGGATTGGCAACCTCCTAAGTCGGCTCACCAAATCCGCGAGTTTCCTAGGCTTGGGCGGTTATTATCGTCGTGTTTATTCCGGATTTCTCTAGAATTGCTAAGCCTATGACCGAGTTGCTAAAGAAAGGAGTGAAATTTGTGTGGAGTGAGGCTTGTGATAAAGCTTTCCAAAAATTAAGAGAACATTTAACTTCAGCCCCGGTGCTAGCGCGGCGGACAATTCAAAGCCGTATGAAGTTTATTGTGATGCTTCAGGCACGGGTCTTGGCTGTGTTCTTATGCAAGAAAATCGGGTTATTGCCTATGCCTCACGAGCGCTTCGCCCTCATGAAAAGAATTATCCCACACATGACTTAGAGCTAGCAGCGGTTGTTCATGCATTGAAAATATGGAGGCATTACCTTATGGGGACCCGCCGTAATATCTTTATCGACCACAAAAGCCTCAAATATATTTTCACTCAATCCGATTTAAATATGAGGCAAAGAAGATGGTTAGAATTAATTAAAGATTATGATCCGGAGGTCCATTACCATCCCGGAAAGGCGAACGTAGTTGCGGATGCTCTTAGCCGCAAGGCTCACCGCAATTGCCTATCAATGGAACCTTACGGTGACACTCGTGTGAGGATTTGAGAAGGCTAAACTTGGAAATTGTTGAACAAGGAAGCCTAAATGCTCTTTCTGCAGTCGACTTGTTTGATAGAATTGTTAAGGCTCAACTTCAAGATGAGGGTATTCTCTTAATTAAACAAAAATTGCTAGAAAAGGATCCTAAACATAATTGCTTCGAAAGGATGAGAAAGATATAATCCGGTTTGGGCAACGCCTTGTTGTCCCGGATAATTGGGAGTTGAAAAAGGAAATCTTGGATGAGGGTCATCTCTCTAAATTCTCTATCCATCCGGGAGTAGTAAAATGTATCAAGACTTAAAGGAAAATTTTTGGTGGTCCAATATGAAGGTGGACATTGCCAAATATGTGTCCGAATGCGATACTTGTCAAAGAATTAAAGCAACTCACTTGAAACCATCCGGTACTCTTCAACCCCTACCCATACCTTCATGGAAGTGGGATGACATAAGTATGGACTTTGTGTCCGGATTGCCACTCACCTCTAGGAAACATGATTCCATCTGGGTTATCGTTGACAGATTGACAAAAACAGCTCACTTTATTCCACCGCACTACATATGATGCCAAAGATTATGCAAGTCTTTATATTGAGCACATTGTTCGCTTGCATGGTGTTCCTAAAACCATCATTTCCGATAGGGGATCTCTCTTTGTGGCACGTTTTTGGGAACAATTACATAAGTCACTTGGCACGAAAATCATACGCGAGTTCGGCTTATCGTCCTCGGACCGATGGTCAAACCGAAAGGGTAAACCGGATTCTAGAGGACATGTTGCGAGCATGCGTGATTCATTTTGATAAGAGTTGGGACAAGTGTCTCGCCCCGGCCGAATTTTCTTACAATAACGGTTATCAAGCCGGCTTGAAAATGGCACCTTTTGAGGCTCTTTATGGACGAAGATGTCGTACTCCCTTGAATTGGTCACAGACCGGGGAGAGGAAATTCTTTGGTCCAGCCTTAGTTGAGGATGCTGAAGAAAAAGTGAGGGTAATCAAAGAAAACTTGAGAATTGCGCAAGAAAGACAAAAGAGTCATTATGACAAGGGAAAGGCAACTAGAGAATACAAAGTTGGTGACTTTGTGTACTTAAAAGTGTCGCCAACCAAGGGTGTCCAAATGTTCGGTGTGAAGGGAAAGCTAGCTCCTCGCTACATTGGCCCTTATGAGATCATTCAAGTCTCAGGGCCGGTGGCATACCGTATTCGGCTACCCGAACGATTCTCTCGCCGTGCACAATGTGTTTCATGTATCACAATTAAGAAAATGTGCACGTGAACCGGCTAGAGAAGTTATTGAAGAAGCTAATGCTTGGGTTGAACCGGATCTCTCTGTTGTGGAACATCCTTTGAGAATTCTTGATGTAAAAGAAAGAAAAACTCGAAGGCAATCAGTAAAGATGTATAAAATACAATGGAGTCATCATACCGTAGAAGAAGCTACATGGGAAACTGAACATTATCTCAATGTGAATTATCCGGTTTTCTTGAATCAAGGCAAAGTAAGTTCTTCCCCTACTTCCATCTTTTAAATCCTAAATCTCGGGACGAGATTTCTTTTAAGGGGGTAGGTCCGTAACATCCCCGATGTTTACTTGTGCTAATGACATTAATTACATGAATTAATCAAGGTTAATTACCTTCTAAGCATGTTTGACATGATTGGACACACTTTTGCACAAAAGACCCCGGTCAACATCTCAAACCACGGTCAAACCCTAGATCTACTTTAAAGGCTGAAATGGTTTTCTTGCGCGTTCTCCAAATTTCACTATAGAAGTTCAAAATCGGCCAACACGAAAGTTGTTCGTTATTTCCGGGAACACATTTTTCGTAATTGGCGGACATTCCAATTTTGAGCGCAAATTGGCCAAAAATCAAGTTTACTGCGCTGTGAACAGTAAACTGAGCCGTGGAAAATCTGCAACTTCGGTTGGCGTTCCTGGGCAAACCATTTATCAAAACATATGTCGCCCTTCGGGAAAGTTGTAGATCTACAGCTCCTCTACAACTTTGCTTTTGGGAGATTTTTCACTTAGTTGACGGTTTGTGGAGTTTTGCAATTTCGAAAAGGGCTAAGTGGAATAAAGTTGAGTCGGCGTCGACGTCCTCGCGCTCTAGAGCGCCGCGCGCGCCTCGTTCGCCGGCCGTCCACGTGGCGAGGACGGGCCGGTCCGGCGTACGGACGGCCTCGGCGGCTTCGCGGTGGACCGCGCGCCGTGGGCCCTCCGCCCGGTGGTCCCCCGTGCACCGCGTCTACGTGCATGCCGCGCGGCCGCGGGCCACGCGCCCGCCCGCGCGAGCGCGCGCGCGCCGCGCGCACGAACCGGCCACCGGCCCGCGCCCCGCCTACGCGCTAGCCTCGAGCTCGTCGCGCACGTCGTTTGTCATGTTGAGCACATTCCAAACCGCGCGGCCCCTCTCGCTCCTAAGCCGCCGCCGCCGTTTCCTCCGCACGGGCGCCACCGCCGCCCGTCCTTCCGCGCGCGCCGCCGTTCCTCGCCCACCGGTCGATTCCGCGGCGGCTACTCCCTCTCCTCCCTTCCTTAGCCCGCCGCCGCCGCGACTCTACCCCCGCCGCGCCGCCAATCGGGCCGCCGGCGCGGAAGCGGGACCGCGGCGACCGGCCGACCGCCGCGCCGCCGAGGGGGGGCCGCCGCGCGTCTCCCGGCCGGCCGCGCCCACCGGCGGGCCGGGGCGGCTCGCCGGTGCGGCCGTGGCGCTCGCCGGGCCCCTCCGCCCCTCCTCCGGCCGCCGGCGGCGGCAGCCCGCGCCGGCAAGGGACTGCAAGGGGCCACATTGCGAAAGAGGAATTATTTGCGGGGAGATTTTTGTAAAATTCCGTGGGACCCGTTTGTAAAGGTGAAATTTAGGGATTCGGCAGTACCTTCGAAAAATCGTTAAAAATCGTAGAAAAATCAGAAAAATGCAAAACCAATTTTATTGGGTTCGTGGTGAAGAAATCTACCTTTTCTAGAAAACATGTATAGGGTTTTTCTGTACAGTTTTTGAATTAAAAATTCAAACTCAGTTTGGAGTGTTTTTAGTGTGATTTAAAATCTACACATGCTATGAACTTGAATTTTGGATATGTTGTTTTTTATATCATGTCTAGATCTGTAGCAAAAGTTTGCATGGTTTTGATGTATATATTTTCAGTTATGTTTTTTGTAAGCTTTATGCTAGAATAAGTTTGATGCTTTTTATAGCACCTTTAATGAACTTTTCTTTAAGCACAAATGCACCCTAGGGCCTTGACTTGATGATTAGTACCCCTGGTGTGATGGATGTGATTTTAGAGAATTGTTTGCTTGGTGTTTTGGTTTTAACCGTGTGTAGGAGCTTAAATTCAAAATATGAAAAATAGATTGAATTTGCAACCATGCCTTGGTCAGAACCTCATTTTTGGCATACTTGACCTGTAAGAGAAAGTTGGGATCAAAAAGTTTATTAAATCTTTTTATATGAATTAATGTTGATTTACTAGGCTGAAATTTGTCTTTTTCGTATAAATTAATTTATAAATGATCTTAGGCCAAATTTTGGTGTGAGAGCTTAAACTAAGCATATGTTGCTGTGTACAAAAGATTAGGTTCATTGGAAGTGTTTTTGATTTAATTTTGATTTATGGTTGAAAGGCTTGTTTTAAATAATTAAGGAAAGCAATGGAAATTAAATGTGCTAAATGGTAAAATCATGTTTGGTTCTGTTTTTAATATTTAAACACACCCCCTTTGCTGTTTAGTGAAGTTAAGTAACTTAAATTGCTTAGATGTGCACACAATCACCATCAAGATTAACTTTAATCTAATGCATGTGCATGTAAACGTGTAGATCTCCCCGACGGTACGTACACACTCGCCCAGGAGGGAGACGGGACTGTTGATGGTGAGCTGAACCAGCTTGGTGTGCAGCAAGACCTGGACCAAAGTCCAGAAGAGCCAAAGGCTAGTTTAGGATCTGAGTCTGAGGAAGGCAAGCACCGGTTTCATCTAACCCATGTTTTAAATTAAAATCATGTCCCTTTACTTTTCAGTACTTTATTGCTTTACTTTGTGCATTTAAGTTTCAGGAGTTGTTTTGAAACCTAGTTGCATGATCCTTAGGACTCCTATGCTTTTTTTTACTAGTATGTTAGGAACGCTAGTGCCATGCTCCGAGATCACGGTAGAAGTCGAGTAATGACTCGTTGCTCGCGAGATATAGGATGCTTATGTTGGAATCATAAGTTGGTTAAATTGACTCGCTCATGTGGTAAGAGCAATGGGTTCGGTCTCGACCGAGTAGCATGGTGCTGGTCCTAAGCTATTGAACGTACCAAGTACTTGCCGGGAATGGGACCGGTAAGCCTAGTACCTTCGAACCGGGGCGGGATCTTTCTAGCTACCCGCTTGGGATGTGTCTCCGGCTAGCTACCCGTGGTATAGTGTGTGAGTCCGACCGGTCGGGTTAGACCCTCCGGATAACCGTGTACCGCAGTTTGTAGCGTCCGATCCCAAACTCGTGGGATGTTGGGAACCGCTCGGTCGGGGTAGACCCCGCATTTGCTTTTATTTGAATTCTTGGGGTCTACTTCCTCCGTGTATTTTGGGTTTACCTTGCAAGGATATAAATCGATCGATCGTCGGTCACTCGCCGTTATCCGAGTCGGCTTGACCACCGGCTACCCCATGTTTATCTATGGAACAATTTTTGGATTAATATTGTTACCTGTTTAATATTGTTTGCACAACATGCTTGTTTAGTACAGGTGCTCACCTAGACTGATTAACATACTAGAATATGAGCTAAAACTTGAAAATAAGGATCCACTCTTAGTCGCTTTTGGCAAAACAAACCCACAAGCCAAAAAGCCTTGCATGTCTGGTCTTACTTTACTTTTGTCGGGTAAGTCTTGCTGAGTATTAGTACTCAGCCTTGCTTAATTTGTTGTTTTCAGGTAATCCTCTCTGGCCTGGTGTCATTCCAGAGGGATGGGAGGTTGAATGGGAGAACGATGATGATGAGTGATATACATGGATGGCCTCCTATGTGTATCACACGTTAGTTTACTTTCCGCTGTTTTAAACTCTGTTCATGTTTACTTTTATGTACTAAAAAACTGGTTTGTAATAATGTTGAACTTATGAAACTCGTTATGTAATGTAATGTTGTACTCGGTCCCGCCTTCGTGTGGGCTTAGCGCATATCGGCGATCCCGTTGTATGTGATTTACCCGGCTTTACCGGCGGAGGCGACGGAATAGTTCTTTATTATTGCTTAATGGCCACGTGGATCGGCTTAGGCGATAATACGGAACTATTTTGGGCGGTTCTCGTCACGAGCTGGGTACCGGAGCGATGATATGCACCGAGTAATTAAAATACCTTAACAAACTTGTTTTTGGAATAAAATTTGCCAAGATTAATAATCTTGCTAAAAGAGTAGGACGTTAAGGTCTAATCTAGTCCGAGAGGCCCTAGAGGGAATTTTTGGGTTCTTTCGGGTGGCTAGTATATTATGGTGTATTTAGTCCGACTTGCAAGACATTTATTCCCGTCAAAACTTACTTTCATGCACAACCATACTAGTTCATCACGTTTTGCCATACGTGGTGGTACCACGGGGAAGTCCCGTGAGGGACTAGTGGGACCTATTCCAATGGGTGCCACGTCGCGTCCGAGTCTCGTCACGTTTTGCCATACGTGATGGTACCACGGGAAAGTCCGTGAGGGATGAGTGAGGCCTATTCCAATGGGCACTCACGTCGCGTCGAGTCTTAAATAGGACGCCGTCCATGCGGCGGCTTTACGCATGGATACCGTTTCTATAAGTAAACGGTAATGAATGTGGACGCTTTTGTGAGTGCTGGCACAAAAGGTCTTGAATATCCGTGATTTTCTGCAGGTACGCTAACCGCGGTTGTTAGGCACGGTAATTAAGAACGAATAGCTCCCGACTAGTTATTATAGGGAGAGACGTTTATATATGCCCTGCCACCGGCACTAACTTCGTTTTTAAGCTTAAAAGCTTTGTGAGTAAGTTTAGGACGTTTTCTGCATCATGTAAAAGCTATTAAACCAAAAATGAACTTAAAACATGTGTCCTTTGGTCTTTAATTAAATTGTGATTCTTAAGGACCAATCATGCTAGTTTGATGTTCTGATATGTGATTAAGCAAAATTTAACTAGCTGCTGTCCAAATCTTCCTAAGGATTATCTAGAAAATTTCTGGCTAGGTGTTCTTTAGGGAAATTGTTCATCACCTAGTTAAGTTTGCTCCCTGATTTTCTCATGATTTTAATAGGTTTAAAACTGAAGTTAGGATAAAAATGACTAGCCTAGGTCTTGCTGAAATGCTGTCAAACTCTGAGTTAGGCTGAAAACTCGAATCTTTACCTATAGTTCCAAACAGAATTTGACCTGAGAATCTACAGCAAAAATGTTCATTATCTAGCATAGATCATTCTGTAAAAATTTTATGGTAATTGGGTACTCATGTATTGAGTTATGGTCTTTTTAGTGAAGCTCTGCCCTGCTGAAATTCTGGGCAACAGCACTCTGAAAATGGATCTATTAGACCCTTTTCCAATCTAATTTGATTCAACCTTTGATTACAAAAAATGTGAGTTACAACATTGTTGTGTTGCTCACAAAAATTTGGAATTTTTGGTACTGGTTTTTCAGTTATGAATTTTTAATTCATAACTGCCAGTTTTGCCATATTGCATGTTAAACTCATATTTTTGGGTTCTAATGTGTGTTTGTAATTATTTTACGGATGGCTGCCCCTGGGTTTGTTGCGGTGGGTGCTGATGGCACGTTTGCCACCACCGGCTTGCGGTGGGAGGGCTTCACACGCATTGCGTGGAGAGCCCCGAGTGTCGTCGGCTACACCACCCCTCCCTTCTATGAGGGGGTGGAGTACGAGGAGTGGGGTGTACCGAGCTGCGAGTTCGAGTGATCGTGCTCCCCCACCCGAGCCACCCCGAGTGGGCGGACTTGAGCATGGAGCTCCTCTTGTTTCCGCGCTGTCGAGGCAGTGGAGTCTGCAGCCTTGATGGTGCTCCACGCTCTCTCCACCCACAGGCCGCAGGAGATGCTTCAGACACCGTTGGGGTTGGCTCTAGCCTTGGACCCCAACGATCCGTTGTGGCTAGCCAGGATGGCTAATATAGCCACACTTCTCGAGACTGTGCCACCCTACGACACAGTAGAGACTTTGGGCACGTGCTTGAGGGCTTTGTACACTCTACGGGACCTTCGCCGGGTTATCGCGGATGACTTGGCTAGTCGTCTCACCTGGAGCTACTTGGTATATCTCCCGGGTTGTCGGCCTTTACACCGAGCAGTATGTTAAGTACACCCGAGTGCGTGCGCGGTTATTGCCGACCTTCGGGATCGGATACGGCGGTTCCGGGAGCGAGGCACACCGGTTTCGTTTGAGCGAGGTGACCACTTGCGGCAGATCTCGGACTTGTAGGGTGGGCGGCGAGGCTGCGGGTTCGAGCTGGTTGACAGGGATGCTTGAGAGGCTTGTGCACCTTGAGCACATCCGGGATTTGCGGGGAGCAGGTTGGGGACCTCGAGCTCGATGTACGGGCTTTGGAGGGTGTTGTGCTTATGCTCCGGCGGTTGCACCACCCACCGTCTATTGTGGATGATGAGCGAGATGGAGATGCGAGCTGGACCCGAGAGGAGGTTCGGGACGTTCCCGGACTCGATTAGAAGAGCTTGGTGCTCTATTCTTCCATGTCGCGGGGAAACTCTCCATAGTTTGTACATATGTCCTAGATCCTCGTTGTTGTAGTAGGAAAAACTTTACATGTACTCTTGTTAGCCATTTTGGTTGGATTTTGGTGCTAGGCTGACTTAGAGTATTCTTTTGTGTAGCTAGAAGCTACATAGTGACCCCCATGTAATGGTGATCCACCAAATTTTGTAATCTGTATCTATGGTGGAAAAACACCTTCCCGGCAGCAATCTGCCTAAGAAATGAAATGGAGAAAGTTGTGGTCATTTCTGGATTTTTCAATGACTACCAAAGTTGTTTGAAATTTTATAATGGTCATGCTCACCAAAATTCAGCATTTTTGCATGTGTAGTTTAAGAAATATCGAATTTTTAGTAAGTTGCTGGCTGCTGTCCAAACTGCTAGACAGAACCTTGAAAACTGAATTTTTCGACCCCTTTAAAAGATGAATCTGATCTGGAGTTGAATACCAAAGTTGAAACTTATAAAATTCTACACATGCTGACCAAATTTTATGAATTTTGGACTTCTGTACAGAGAGTTATGATTTATTTACTCAGAACTGTGATGCTGTCTGAATTCTGAAATTTTCCATAAGTTTGAATTTTCGTATGCATATTCTTCTTGTATTATTTTAAGCAAGCTTTGAATATGTATCTAATGAAAGTTCAACTTTTCAGATGTCTGATAACACACAGAATAACTCTCGGGGTGCGGGAGGCGGTGGGGATGCTCCTCTTCCCCCACCTCCACCCATGACACCCGCGAGGCTTTCATCGGCGCGCGACGAAGTATTGCGCCAAATTTTGCGGACTCGGCAGCAAATTGCACAAAGGTTGCAGCAGCCCGTGCACAATCAAGGCCATGTTCGGGAGGGGCCTAATGCGGTCATGTCCTTTGAAAAATTCGGGGCAATGAGGCCACCCCTCTTCACCAAGGCAGAGGAGCCCCTAGAGGCTGATGCTTTCATCAGGGCCCTAGAGGCCATGTTTTCCATCTTCACACTGCCTTGCTCAGAAGAACTTAAGGCAGGCTTCGCTGCTCAGCAACTGAGGGGAGAAGCTTTAATCTGGTGGGAGCATTTCAAGTCCATGCAGCCACAGGGTCACCAGATTACTTGGGCAGAATTCAAGAAAGCATTTAAAGAGCATCATATTCCCAAGGGTCTTGTTGATAGGAAGATGAGAGAGTTAATGAATCTCAAACAAGGCTCTGACTCAGTCTATCAGTATGCTCAGAAGTTTAATAGTCTCTGTCAGTATGGGGACTATCATGTTGATACTGATAAGAAAAAGATGGAGCGATTCCGTGAAGGGCTTGATGGAGAGCTCTATGAGAGGTTGAACTTAATCAAAACTGAAAGCTATCCTGAGCTAGTGAACTTGGCCATCTCTCAGGAGGACGCCATGAAGAGGGCTCAACGGGATAGAAAGAGGAAGTTCAATCAAGCTTCGAGCGGTGGCCAAGGCAAGAAATTTAAATTTGTGAAGAAAAATGTGCAGGGTGCCCCCCCAGCCATCTTCGGTGGACGCCGGGTGATGAGGCAATCTCGGTCTAAGCCGTCGGCGGCTTTGGCTATCGCGGCGCTCGGCGGACCGCTCCTAGGCCTAGTGCACCCCCACCGCCCGCATCAATGATGATCGCCGTTGCTATAAGCTGCGGACAGGCGGGGCACTATGCTAACAAGTGCACACGCCCTCGACGACAACATCGGCAAAGTCAGGGGCAAGGCTCTAAGGCTGGAAATCAAGGAAAGAAACAAACTGTGCAAGTGAAGCAAGGCCGTTTAAACTTCACCACAGTGGTTGATCTACCAGAGGGAGCACCGCTTTGACGGGTACATTTTCTATCCGTGGTCGTCCAGTTATTATATTATTTGATTCTGGTGCTACTCATAGCTTTGTTAATGTGAAAACCGTGAGAAATTTGGACTTGAAGTGGTGTCATACTAAGCAGGCTTATATGATTGCCACACCGGGTGGAAAGGTTGCATCAAATCAAGTAGCCTTAAGCGTACCACTTGAGATAGGTAGCAAAACTTTTCTAGCTAATCTGGTCACTATGTACCTAGAAGGGGTAGATGTTATCTTAGGCATGAATTGGATGACTCAGCACAAAGTTGTCCTGGATATTTACGAAAGAATGCTAGAAATCAACTCACCTTTGGTCGGGAATTCAATTCTTTACCTTCCCCCAACAAAGCCATAAAGGCTCATGTGTGTATGCGACCATAACTACTCAACTTGAGGACATTCCGGTAGTATGTGAGTACATGGATGTCTTTCACGATGAATTGCCTGGCTTGCCACCAGACAGAGATGTTGAGTTTGTCATTGAGCTGCAACCTGGCACAACTCCTATTTCTAAGCGATCCTATAGAATGCCACCCAAAGAACTTGCTGAATTAAAGAAACAACTTCAAGAGTTGCTTGATAAGGGCTACATCCGCCCCAGCTCTTCTCCTTGGGGCTGTCCTGCCCTCTTTGTGAAAAAGAAAGATGGTAGCCTCGAGGTTGTGTGTGGACTACCGACCTCTCAATGCGGTGACTATCAAAAACAAATATCCATTGCCCCGCATTGACGTGCTATTTGACCGGTTGGGCGGAGCTAAGGTCTTTTCAAATATCGATCTTCGGTCCGGGTATCATCGGATTAAAATCCGGCCTAGTGATATTCCCAAGACGGCTTTCTCTACTCGCTATGGCCTATATGAATTCTTGGTTATGTCTTTTGGTCTTACCAATGCACCAGCCTACTTCATGTATCTTATGAATTCCGTGTTTATGACGGAGTTGGATAAATTCGTCGTGGTTTTCATTAACGACATCCTTATTTATTCCAAGAATGCGGAAGAACATGCGGAACATCTTCGCATTGTGCTACAATGCTTGTGAGAACATAAATTCTATGCTAAATTCTCCAAGTGTGAGTTTTGGCCGGATAGTGTTAAATTTACGGGGCACACTATTTCCGGCGAAGGCATAGTTGTCGATCCAAGCAAAGTGCAAGAGGTTATGGATTGGCAACCTCCTAAGTCGGCTCACCAAATCCGCGAGTTTCTAGGCTTGGCTGGTTATTATCGCCGTTTTATTCCGGATTTCTCTAGAATTGCTAAGCCTATGACCGAGTTGCTAAAGAAAGGAGTGAAATTTGTGTGGAGTGAGGCTTGTGATAAAGCTTTCCAAAAATTAAGAGAACATTTAACTTCAGCCCCGGTGCTAGCGCGATGCGGACAATTCAAAGCCGTATGAAGTTTATTGTGATGCTTCGAGCACGGGTCTTGGGCTGTGTTCTTATGCAAGAAAATCGGGTTATTGCCTATGCCTCACGAGCGCTTCGCCCTCATGAAAAGAATTATCCCACACATGACTTAGAGCTAGCGGCGGTTGTTCATGCATTGAAAATATGGAGGCATTACCTTATGGGGACCCGCCGTAATATCTTTACTGACCACAAAAGCCTCAAATATATTTTCACTCAATCTGATTTAAATATGAGGCAAAGAAGATGGTTAGAATTAATTAAAGATTATGATCTGGAGGTCCATTACCATCCTGGAAAGGCGAACGTAGTTGCAGATGCTCTTAGCCGCAAGGCTCACTGCAATTGCCTATCAATGGAACCTTACAGTGACACTCTGTGTGAGGATTTGAGAAGGCTAAACTTGGAAATTGTTGAACAAGGAAGCCTAAATGCTCTTTCTGCAGAGTCTGACTTGTTTGATAGAATTGTTAAGGCTCAACTTCAAGATGAGGGTATTCTCTTAATTAAACAAAAATTGCTAGAAAAGGATCCTAAACATAATTGCTTCCGAAAGGATGAGAAAGATATAATCTGGTTTGGGCAACGCCTTGTTGTCCCAGATAATTGGGAGTTGAAAAAGGAAATCTTTGATGAGGGTCATCTCTCTAAATTCTCTATCCATCCGGGGAGTAGTAAAATGTATCAAGACTTAAAGGAAAATTTTTGGTGGTCCAATATGAAGGTGGACATTGCCAAATATGTGTCCGAATGCGATACTTGTCAAAGAATTAAAGCAAGTCACTTGAAACCATCCGGTACTCTTCAACCCCTACCCATACCTTCATGGAAGTGGGATGGCATAAGTATGGACTTTGTGTCCGGATTGCCACTCACCTCTAAGAAACATGATTCCATCTGGGTTATCGTTGACAGATTGACAAAAACAGCTCACTTTATTCCAGTCCGCACTACATATGATGCCAAAGATTATGCAAGTCTTTATATTGAGCACATTGTTCGCTTGCATGGTGTTCCTAAAACCATCATTTCCGATAGGGGATCTCTCTTTGTGGCACGTTTTTGGGAACAATTACATAAGTCACTTGGCACGAAAATCATACGCGAGTTCAGCTTATCGTCCTCGATCGATGGTCAAACCGAAAGGGTAAACCAGATTCTAGAGGACATGTTGCGAGCATGCGTGATTCATTTTGATAAGAGTTGGGACAAGTGTCTCGCCCTGGCTGAATTTTCTTACAATAACAGTTATCAAGCCAGCTTGAAAATGGCACCTTTTGAGGCTCTTTATGGACGAAGATGTCGTACTCCCTTGAATTGGTCACGGACCGGGAGAGGAAATTCTTTGGTCCGGCCTTAGTTGAGGATGCCGAAGAAGAAGAAAAAGTGAGGGTAATCAAGGAAAACTTGAGAATTGCGCAAGAAAGACAAAAGAGTCATTATGACAAGGGAAAGGCACCTAGAGAATACAAAGTTGGTGACTTTGTGTACTTAAAAGTGTCGCCAACCAAGGGTGTCCAAAGGTTCAGTGTGAAGGGAAAGCTAGCTCCTCGCTACATTGGCCCTTATGAGATCATTCAAGTCTGTGGGCCAGTGGCATACCGTATTCGGCTACCCGAACGATTCTCTGCCGTGCACAATGTGTTTCATGTATCACAATTAAGAAAATGTGCACGTGAACCGGCTAGAGAAGTTATTGAAGAAGCTAATGCTTGGATTGAACCGGATCTCTCTGTTGTGGAACATCCTTTGAGAATTCTTGATGTAAAAGAAAGAAAAACTCGAAGGCAATCTGTAAAGATGTATAAAATACAATGGAGTCATCATACCGTAGAAGAAGCTACATGGGAAACCGAACATTATCTCAATGTGAATTATCCGGTTTTCTTGAATCAAGGCAAAGTAAGTTCTTCCCCTACTTCCATCTTTTAAATCCTAAATCTCGGGACGAGATTTCTTTTAAGGGGGGTAGGCTGTAACATCCCCGATGTTTACTTGTGCTAATGACACTAATTACATGAATTAATCAAGGTTAATTACCTTCTAAGCATGTTTGACATGATTGGACACACTTTTGCACAAAAGACCCCGGTCAACATCTCAAACCACGGTCAAACCCTAGATCTACTTTAAAGGCTGAAATGGTTTTCTTGCGCGTTCTCCAAATTTCACTATAGAAGTTCAAAATCGGCCAACACGAAAGTTGTTCGTTATTTCCGGAACACATTTTTCGTAATTGGCGGACATTCCAATTTTGAGCGCAAATTGGCCAAAAATCAAGTTTATCGCGCCGTGAACAATGAACGAGCCGTAGAAAATCCGCAACTTCGGTTGGCGTTCCCGGGCAAACCATTTATCAAAACATATGTCGCCCTTCGGGAAAGTTGTAGATCTACTGCTCCTCTACAACTTTGCTTTTGGGAGATTTTTCACTTAGTTGACGGTTTGTGGAGTTTTGCAATTTCGAAAAGGGCTAAGTGGAATAAAGTTGAGCCGGCGTCGACGTCCTCGCGCTCTAGAGCGGCGCGCGCGCCTCGGTCGCCGGCCGTCCACGTGGCGAGGACGGGCGGTCCGGCGTACGGACGGCCTCGGCGGCTTCGCGGTGGACCGCGCGCCGTGGGCCCTCCGCCGGTGGTCCCCCGTGCACCGCGTCTACGTGCATGCGCGCGGCCGCGGGGCCACGCGCCCGCCCGCGCGAGCGCGCGCGCGGCTCGCGCGCACGAACCGGCCCGGGCGGCCCGCGCCCCGCCTACAGCTAGCCTCGAGCTCGTCGCGCACGTCGTTGGTCATGTTGAGCACATTCCAAACCGCGCAGCCCCTGTTCCTAAGCCGCCGCCGCCGTTTCCTCCGCACAGGGCGCCACCGTCGCTTGTCCTTCCTGCGCCGCAGCCGTTCCTCGCCCACCGGTCGATTCCGCAGCGGCTACTCCCTCTCCTCCCTTCCTTAGCCCGCCGCCGCCGCGACTCTACCCCGCCGCGCCGCCAATCGGGCCGCCGGCGCCGGCGCGGGACCGCGAGCGACCGGCCGGCCGCGCGCGCCGCCGAGGGGGCCGCCGGCGCCGTCTCCCGGCCGGCCGCGCCCACCGGCGGGCCGGGCGGCCCTGCGGTGCGGCCGGGCGCTCGCCGGGCCCCTCCGCCCCTCCTCCGGCCGCCGGCGGCGAGCCCGCGCCGGCAAGGGACTGCAGGGGGCCACATTGCGAAAGAGGAATTATTTGCGGGGAGATTTTTGTAAAATTCCGGGGACCCGTTTGTAAAGGTGAAATTTAGGGATTCGGCAGTACCTTCGAAAAATCGTTAAAAATCATAGCAAAATCGGAAAAATGCAAAACCAATTTTGTTGGGTTCGTGGTGATGAAATCTACCTTTTCTAGAAAGCATGTATAGGGATTTTCTGCACAGTTTTTGAATTAAAAATTCAACCTCAGTTTGGAGTGTTTTTAGTGTTATT
The DNA here is from genome assembly GCA_947561735.1 of Cenchrus americanus. Classification (NCBI taxonomy): domain Eukaryota; kingdom Viridiplantae; phylum Streptophyta; class Magnoliopsida; order Poales; family Poaceae; genus Cenchrus; species Cenchrus americanus. Next base: position 156,117,008 of record OX387243.1, on the reverse strand, counting down.
TAAAATCTACACATGCTATGAACTTGAATTTTGGATATGTTGTTCTTTATATCATGTCTAGATCTGTGGCAAACATTTGCATGATTGTGATGTATATATTTTCAGTTATGATTTATTTAAGCTTTATGCTAGAATAAGTTTGATGCTTTTTATAGCACCTTTAATGAACTTTTCTTTGAGCACAAATGCACCCTAGGGCTTTGAATTGATGATTAGTACCCCTGGTGTGATGGATGTGATTTTAGAGAATTGTTTGCTTGGTGTTTTGGTTTTAACCGTGTGTAGGAGCTTAAATTCAAAATATGAAAAATAGATTGAATTTGCAACCATGCCTTGGTCAGAACCTCCTTTTTGGCATACTTGAACTGTAGGAGAAAGTTGAGATCAAAAAGTTTAATAAATCTTTTTATATGATTTAATGTTGATTTTCTAGGCTGAAAGTTGTCTTTTTCGTATAAATTAATTTATAAATGATCTTAGGCCAAATTTTGGTGTGAGAGCTTAAACTAAGCATATGTTGCTGTGTGCAAAAGATGAGGTTCATTGGGAGTGTTCTTGATTTAATTTTGATTTATGGTTGAAAGGCTTGTTTTAAATAATTAAGGAAAGCAATGGAAATTAAATGTGCTAAATGGTAAAATCATGTTTGGTTCTGTTTTTAATATTTAAACACACCCCTTTGCTGTTTAGTGAAGTTAAGTAACTTAAATTACTTAGATGTGCACACAATCACCATCAATATTAACTTTAATCTACTGCATGTGCATGTAAACGTGTAGATCTCCCCGACGGTACGTACACACTCGCCCAGGAGGGAGACGGGACTGTTGATGGTGAGCTGAACCAGATTGGTGTGCAGCAAGACCTGGACCAAAGTCCGGAAGAGCCAAAGGCTAGTTTAGGATACGAGTCCGAGGAAGGCAAGCACCGGTTTCATCTAACCCATGTTTTAAATTAAAATCATGTCCCTTTACTTTTCGGTACTTTATGCTTTACTTTGTGCATTTAAGTTTCGGGAGTTGTTTTGAAACCTAGTTGCATGATCCTTAGGACTCCTATGCTTTTTTTTTACTAGTATGTTAGGAACGCTAGTGCCATGCTCCGGATCACGGTAGAAGTCGAGTAATGACTCGTTGCTCGCGAGATATAGGATGCTTATGTTGGAATCATAAGTTGGTTAAATTGACTCGCTCATGTGGTAAGAGCAATGGGTTCGGTCTCGACCGAGTAGCATGGTGCTGGTCCTAAGCTATTGAACGTACCAAGTACTTGCGGGGAATGGGACCGGTAAGCCTAGTACCTTCGAACCGGGGCGGGATCTTTCTAGCTACCCGCTTGGGATGTGTCTCCGGGCTAGCTACCCGTGGTATAGTGTGTGAGTCGGACCGGTCGGGTTAGACCCTCCGGATAACCGTGTATCGAGTTTGTAGCGTCCGATCCCAAACCGTGGGATGTTGGGAACCGCCCGGTCGGGGTAGACCCCTGCATTTGCTTTTATTTTAATTCTTGGGGTCTACTTCCTCCGTGTATTTTGGGTTTACCTTGCAAGGATATAAATCGATCGATCGTCGGTCACTCGCCGTTATCCGAGTCGGCTTGACCACCGGCTACCCCATGTTTATCTATGGAACAATTTTTGGATTAATATTGTTACTCGTTTAATATTGTTTGCACAACATGCTTGTTTAGTACGGTGCTCACCTAGATCGATTAACATACTAGAATATGAGCTAAAACTTGAAAATAAGGATCCACTATTAGACGCTTTTGGCAAAACAAACCCACAAGCCAAAAAGCCTTGCATGTCTAGTCTTACTTTATTTTTGTCGGGTAAGTCTTGCTTGAGTATTAGTACTCGGCCTTGCTTAATTTGTTGTTTTCGAGTAATCCTCTCCGGCCTGGTGTCATTCCAGAGGGATGGGAGGTTGAATGGGAGAACGATGATGATGAGTGATATGCATGGATGGCCTCCTATGTGTATCACGCGTTAGTTTACTTTCCGCTGTTTTAAACTCTGTTCACGTTTACTTTTATGTACTAAAAACCTGGTTTGTAATAATGTTGAACTTATGAAACTCGTTATGTAATGTAATGTTGTACTCTGGTCCCGCCTTCGTGTGGGCTTAGCGCATATCAGCGATCTCGTTGTATGTGATTTACGGGTTTTACCCGGCGGAGGCGACGAGAATAGTTCTTTATTATTGCTTAATGGCCACGTGGATCGGCTTAGGCGATAATACGGAACTATTTTGGGCGGTTCCGTCACAACTTTCCTCTCAGAATAAACCAGCCACCATCAACCAGTCAACAGTACTTTTCTTTTAGAAAAAATCAGCACCAGCATCAGCCATCAGCCAAACGAACGGGCTGTTCGCCGCCGACAGGGCGTCATCCGGAGGCGCCGCAAGAACTTCGTCCTCGAGGATTGGAAGATCGCTAGCATACTGACAGAGAAGGTGCATACATCATTTATTTTTTGTTTGTAGGGTATCGTCAGTCACCATTCTAATGGTCTGCCACCGGCCATCTTGCCTTTCACCGTACCTTTGTTCTGTACTCATTGTTGGAATTGAATACTCATTGTTTAGTGCACCTTAATGTTTGTTCACCACGGCAATGTTTCGATGAACCAACAAATTGAACCCTCTAATGCCCCCTGCGTCTCTGCAACATCTGTGGTCCATGTAAATTTTTTTAATCTTGTTTGTGAACTCGTGGGTGTCCTCACATTGTATTGTTTTTATTGTTTGGTAAGCAGAGATTGGTAAAACGAATTCGCTATGAGCAGACGAAGCCTTTCCATGCAATTAGCGCTCGATTCTTCATCAGATGATAACAATGATGATGATGATTTCTTACTCGGTGTTACTCATGTGGCCATTAATGTGGATGAGTCGGACGATGAACCAAAACATCATGGTTCTATCAGGGCATCAAGTACTTTGGCGAGATAGTGAAGTTGGACATCAGAAGTTGTATCAAGATTATTTTTCAGAAAATCCTACGTACGGACATGTTTATTTCAGACATCGGTATGTGAAAAATAACTTGATAGGCAACATTTTTATATAAATTCATATTTGTGTGTCTCATTACTTTTGACGTGCAGGTTCAAATGAGGCATTCATTGTTTGTATGTATATGGAAAGTTGTAGAACAACACGATGAATATTTCGTGCAGAAAAGAAATGCTGCTGCTATACTTGGCCTTTCTAGTCTGCAAAAGGTTATTGTAGCACTTCGGATGTTAAGTTATGGAGTAGCAGCAGATATTTTCGATGAGTATGTCCGTATTCTTTGAGTATCTGCTATTGAGAGTCTGAGAAGATTTGTCACTGTTGTTGTGGAGATTTTTGGAGGTGAGTACTTGAGGGAACCTAATGAAGTTGATACTGCAAGATTACTTGCAAATGGCGGCATAGAGGTTTTCCCGGTAATTTGGGGTCGGTTGATTGTATGCATTGGCCGTGGAAAAATTGTCCTTCATCACATCAAGGTATGTACATCGGGCATGTGCATGAGCCTACAATTATACTAGAAGCAGTTGCATATAAAGATCTTTGGATTTGGCATGCTTTCTTTGGGATGCTTGGTTCGCACAATGACATCAACATTTTGCACCGGTCTTCTTTATTTGCGCGGCTAGCTGAAGGTCAAGCCCCAGAGGTGAATTATACCATTAATGGCAATGAATACACAAAAAGGTTATTATCTTGCTGATGGCATATATCCCTCGTGGGCCACACTTGTGAAAACCATATCTGAGCCACAAGGTAACAAGAAGAAATATTTTGCACTTGCCCAAGAATCTTGTAGGAAGGACGTGGAACGAGCGTTTGGAGTTTTACAGTCTTAATTTGCTATCATGAGGGGGGCTGCTCGATTTTGGGATGAAGACACCCTCGGACGAATCATGAGGCTTGTATTATCATGCACAACATGATAGTTGAAGATAAAAGATTATTTCAATTATGATCAAATGGGATAACAGGTACGGTGAAGCCTTCTCACAAAAAAACACCGGAATTTCAGGAGTTTATTAAAAATTTATCTAAGTTTAAAGGACAAAGAAGTTCACAATCAGCTTCAAGATGACCTGAGTGGCAGCATCATCGAGACCTCTATAAAAAGATTTAGTAGAGTTTGCATGTCATGTTACTCTCAATAAGCATCATTGAGACCTCTATAAATAATTTACTAGAGTTTACATATAATTTTACTTTCAATAATCTTTGTACCTTTTCCCTTTATGTTTAAGTAATTGGATGTATGACCAAACATGTTGAACTTCAATTCAAATATATTGTCTATATTTTTGAAATGAATATGATTGTTGGCCAATGGTAGCAAGAATCTTCAAATGATCATGAAGATTGATGTGCTACAGATTAATAAAGTAACATGCCCCTTGTGAACAGGAAGCATACGTCACCACTGTTGGCCTATCAGTGAAAAGGAAGCATACATTCAAAATTTAGCAAAGCTTCCTTTTGAACAAAATTGCCACAACTTCAACACAACCAAACTAATCATATTTAGCAACAACCAACAAGGTTCATAATATGGCAAAGCTACATTGACACACTATTGTTTCCAAACACACTGATTATGAAGCTAAATGGAAATGAAATGGCAAAGTATATATGAAAAAACAAGACATTACTTAAGTACTAGGCATAGAAAATCGGCTCATAATCTTAGTCCGTAAGCACATGTAGTATTTCTTTAGCTCATCTGGCATGGCAGTGAGGTCCATGGTCACAATCCTCTCTTCATCCCTCTTTTTTCTGCAACTGGACCTCCTGGATTCTCACCTCAAGAAGTAATTTTTCATTTGCAACTCGTTACTGATCAAGAGCAAGTGCCACCTTTTCATTTGCAGCTCGTTCCTGTTCAAGAGCAAATGCTTTGTTGAACATCTCTTCTTTCTTTACCTCTTTCTCCTCATCACTTCCTTTCTTCTGCGCCCACATATTTTCTAAAATTGTTGTCACACTTTTTTTCTTCTCTTGTATCAGTGTTGCTTTTGCTTTCTTCTTACCTATTGGTCTTATCAATGCATTAGCCTCTTGGCCTTCAACATCACCATGTCCTATTTCACTTGGTAAAGTTGCATTGAGTTCAGCATTACAGAGGCTTCTTTTTTGCTTCTTGTTGGATGTTTTAGCAACAGCCAATTCATCAAGTTTAGCAAGCCACTTTGGTTGTGTTTTCAGTTTATTCTAGCAATGCATGAACCGGAATGCTTTTTTATGTTCGTCTTCGGATTTGTACAAGGCACATGCCTCTGCAACCTGCCTACATCAACATCTAAGAGAAATTCATTCATGAGTTATAAAATTTCAATAGCTGACTTAAATCTAGATATTGCCAAGTCTGTACCATGTCTTTCATTGTAGTACCACTTTGAGGTCTCATCTCAATCCGTGATAGACACCCACAAAACTTATTCACACATTTTTGTATGGTCTCCCACCGGTGCATGAGAGAACTTATGGTACGCTGTGTTTGGCTATATATATGGAAGTACTCACCGATACGAGACCAACACCTACCACCTTTTTGATCTTTGCCCACGATCGGATCCAGGCTTATATTCAGCCACCCTGAAACCAAAACATCATCTTCGTGGTCACTGAAATTCTTTTGTCTCTTATGGTTTGGCCTCACAGACAGGGCTGATGGACGGACTTCATTTGCTTCTGACTGCTGATCCACATATGCATTGTCAAAATTATCAAAATCATCTAGATTGGTTTCATCCGCCATCATGTTAGAATAATATCCATTTCCTGCAAGTATTTAACATTGGAACTAGTTACAGCCTGCACACACCACACTTGCAAGAGCTAAGCCTGATTATCTATCACAAAGCAACACCTTCACTTATTAGTGGAGTAACATGGCAATGAATCTGAAATAATTATAATCAACAAAGCCATCAGTGGCCCTCGCTGCGGACTTGGTGAACTAATCTTGCCAGAAAATGAGCCTGGGAGCAGCATTATGCCTGTAAGCATACTGTTGATGATGTTGTGGTTATTTTAACATATTTTCAATTTCAATACCATTGTAAAACTCAGGTTCAACTATTTTGCAGGGAAAAGTTAACCAGCACAGTGTGAGGCTCTGACCATGGTTTGCGCTCAGGTATATGAATCATGCTTTTTTTTACTCATGATGGACGTCTATCTCTTATCTAAAATGCATTTATATCATATCGGTTGCCAGGCCATTACTCTAGTCATTTGATTAGTCTATGCAATGCCTGTTACTTCAAAAACTGAATATCAGATAAGAAAGCTGACCATTTGAATACGAACTGTTGACAAACAGTTGTGTTAGTCCAATTGAATGGTACCCATATAGTATGCCAGATAAATGGAATATGCTAATATGAGGAGTCCTTAACCTTTACTTTATGTAAATAAGCCATGATTCTTTATACCTGAGTGGGACTGGGTTGTCATCAGTTAAAATTATTTTGAGGGCATGCTATTGTCATTCCACACAGGAATGGAAGGTTACAATCCTCATGTTTTATCACTTCTCATTCATTTATGTTATTATGCATCTTATAGTTATTGATAGGGATGCAAATTGGATTGGATCGACCACACAACCATCACAACCTGGATCTATGAAACAGCTGAAAGAAAGAGAACACAAATACTGACTGTTAAGATGCATTCATATGGTAAATGATTTTGCCTACAATAACATGTCTGACCTTCATACTTGGTAAGATGCATGAAAACAAAAGGGCAAGCACATCTGTTGTCACAGCATTTCAATATTTCAGGTACATGATCAACTTAAGAACACGAGACTTCAACAACATTAAGGTCTACGCTTTGGCAGTATACCAAGCAAATGGAGAAGCCTGTTGCAAAAACTGTCTAGCACGTTGATAAGTACAGTTTCCATGAAGAGAAGAAAAGGAAATTGAGCTCAGTAAGCCAATAGCACCCAAGCACATGTAGTATCCATTTATGCAGCGAGGAGGATACTAGTCAAATACATAAGCAAAACTTGAAACTTGAACTGCTGTCTACCAAAATAATTTCTTTATCCTAACAATAGCAGATCCATGCAGACACCAAGCAATACAGTAACAACACAGCAAAGAACATTTGATCAGGCAGATGCACATCAGCGGAACTCCTCACCAGATATTATTGGGTGGATATCAAACAATTGATAGTACACATTCATCTCAATTTGCAGATAATTGAAATGATTGAGTTAATGATACATACCAGTGTACGGCGCCCTGAAAGGGGATCCAAATCGTTGCCGGCATGGACTGCCATGGGTTGTCCTCGATCTTGCAAATCACCAGTACCGACCGAGTCTAGGTCCTCGCCGCAGCTCCTCTGCAAATCGCCCCCGCCGGTCCATTGCCCCATGTGTTTCCTGACGGGCGCTTGAGCGTGCCCGCCGCGAACGGCCATCACGCCGCCGGTCCATTGACCGCGGTGTCCGCCGCCGGGCGCTCGGCCGAGCGGACCATCGGGCGCTTCGGCGAGCACGCGGCGGGGGGCTTGAGGGTGCGCGCCGCCCATGGCCACCACCCGTCGTTGCCGCACCCCGCCGCCGCGTCGTCCTTGGGCTCGCCGGAGAGGACCCCGTGGGGGCCGCATCTTCCCTGTTGCCACTGCCGCTTGCGGACCCGCCGCCGCTTGCAGAACGTACGCGCCGATGCGGAGGATGCCGCGGCGCGGGAAACCTCACGGCCAAATTGCGCGCGCGCGGGAAGTATCATGGAGGCAGGATTGGGGATGAGCAAGGACGCGAAGATTTGCGGGACGACATGGTACCTTTTCACTGCGCGAAAATATTAGGAGCGATTTTGGGACCTGTTGGACCCTATTTTTTATTTTCTCCCTAAAACATGTATTAGAGTGGGATTAGCACTCTTTTGGAGATGCTCTTACGGGCTTTTTAGGGTAGAGAAATACTTTTTAGGGAGGCACTCGCGTTGGTTCCGGAATCCACGATTACTCCAAACGCCGTCGTGGGCTCGTGGCCTCTTGGGTTTCTCCTTTCCCCTTCCTCTTCCTGTCTTCCCGAATCCCCTAAAAGCCGCGGGGACCCGTTGCCCAGGACCTAACCCTAGGCCATGGCGTCGGCGGCGGGAGTGGCTGAGCAGGAGCGATGGACCATACTCGCCGGAATCCCTATGGTGGTGAAGGACGAGGAGGCGGAGCGCATCTTGCCGTCGGGCGATGGCATCTCCGTCGCCTCCAACGAGCTCCCGAGCGCCTCCGTCCTCACCGTCCCGCTCCGCATTACCTCCCCGCCCTCCCCGTACCACAACTACCCCTACATCGCCGCCGCCGACCCCTCCGGTCTACTACTCCTCAGCGCCAAGCATCCTATCACCGAATTCTCAGCCATGGTCAGGTACCACATCTGCGACGCGCGCACCGGCGAGGTCATCTCCCTCTGCGCACACCGTTGCCCCAAGGGCTTACACGGCGCCAATGTCGGCCTCATCATGAGGGGGCAACACTGCTTGGTTGCGGAGCTCCAGCCCAAAAGCGACGGCACCGGCCGTGCCACGCTTCTCTGCTACACGGTTGGGGAGCATCGATGGGTCGAGATGGAGCTCGCCTACTCGCCACCGCTCAAGGGACTGTACTGGTTCGGCGATGGCGTCATCTCCCACGGCGGCGTGCTCTGGTGGGTTGACCTCTCCTACGGCCTCCTCGCCTGCGACCCCTTTGCCGACGAGCCGGAGCTGATCCACATCCCCCTCCCGCGAGTCCTCGACGAACTGCCAGTTGAACTGATGAACCGCAGCGCCTACTGCTGCGTGAATGTGAGCGGCGGAAGGCTGAGATACGTCCAGATCCATGGCAGCCCCAACGCGCCGGTTGTCAGCACGTGGGCGCTGGCCGACCCGGCCTCAGCTGGGGAATGGATCCCCGAATGCAGCGTGTGCTTGGCTGACATCTGGGCCGACGAGAGCTACCTGGAAACCATGCTGCCTCGGAGCATGCCTGCCCTTGCACTCCTCCACCCTGCGGATCCTAACAAGGTTTACTTCTTCCTGGGGTCGTGCATTTTCGCTGTCGACCTGCAGCAGAGGATGATTGTTGAATTCAGTGAGTTTAGAATGCCTGATCCGCCTGGCCGTCTGATGATCTCCTCCCATTTCGTCCACGCATGGCAGTATGACCCTTCGCGAAGCAGTATGTATCTTCGTTGTATTTCCCTCTCTTATCTTGCTGTTTTACTTCCTTGATTTGAGTATAGTGATGTGTAGCATAGCTTGGCGCACTAAAATTCATAAAGGGGGAAGAGTTCACTTGATGATTCATAGCTTAAACAAAGCCAGTTCCTGAATATTATATATTATAAAGTTACTATGGTATGGCCATCAGTGACATGTTCAACACCTGATTATATCATTAGCCTGGATAGATTAATGAGATCCACTGCCTTCTTGGGACCCTCTTACCTGGTTACTAGCTAGCGGCAGCATTGATAAGCACATTCAATACACTACTCAGTTCCCCCATAACAACTTTAGGACCCCCCAAACTGAATTAGACTTGAAATTTTCCCCTGGTTTTGAGATGATCTTTTAGCTAGAAAATAAAATGATACACAACTTCCAGAGTGCCAATGTAAACTAGAAAGAGTTATTGTAGTATATTTGTACCTGTACTGCTGTACATTTCTGAAGTGATGCATGTTGCTCTATAGCCCATTCTAGTATAGCTGCATTTAAGGAAATTGATACTTTAGTGCTTGTAGTAATTATATTGTTTCATTATAGTTTCTCAATTATTCATTAGAAATGATTTGTGGGCACATCTATATTAAGATATGGAGAACCGTTAACCTGATGAATTGGCTGTCATGTGTCATTGAATAGAGAGGGATGTCACTTTGTGGCACTGTAAGAGTATGGATGTATTTAATTGTTACAGTGGCACACGGACCACTTAGCTTCTGTGGGTAGATCTTTTAGATACAGTGTTTTTGTGTAGTACAATTAACCAGTTTCTAAAGCTTATACATTCTTTGTTGCAAGTATTAACCAATTTGCTGCCCTTAACCATGGTAATTTCTTGTCTTTGAAGGGCCGTCTGATTTTGTACCAACATCTTTAAGGAAGGCGAAGGAGTTTGCTGCCCAGCGGAGGTGACCCTCTATGTTCACCCCTAATCTTCTTCTGCATATGCATAGCTCTAGCTTCCAGTAAATATGAGAGATTTTTCAAGGCATAATCAATTGTCATTTGTCGATTCAGGTTGTTTGCTGCCATGCACAACTCTATCTTGCGTCGAAGGGGTATGTACTTTATGATCTATGCATCAACTGTACCTTTTCTTCCAAATTCTTCCATTGCGATTCTTAGCTGTGATTTTTCCTGGATACGGGCTGTATAAACTGATTGAATCCATGTGTCTGTATCGGTGCTGTATTTGCGTATTCTTGTTCACTTTTACCTTAGGTCAAAAGTTTTATGATAAAGAGCTTAGTTTCTTTGGTTCTTTTTCAGGTGCAAAATTGAATGGATCCCGCAAAACTGTAAGCAGGCGGCACCGGGAAGTTATGAACATGATGATACCTACTCATGTGTTTAAAAGGAGGGGAATCTCTAAAGTAGATTTGCACCGGCTTGCGTCATTAACTATGAACGAAGTGGGTAGAGCAGCATGAGTACAGTTGATTTATACTCTCTTTTTTTCGAACATATCATTATATTAAGAAAAGATGTTTTTATTCATGGATAAGAACTATTGTGAATTTTCACTGAGGACGCCACAGCCCGCCACTCTTCCTCTTATGCGAGCGTCTGGAATGGATCGCATATAATCTTTAAACGAGATCATTATGGTTAAATACTCGTGGGATACTAGAACTTTTGCTTTTTCACTTTCTTCGCGTCATGAATTACAAAACCTGCACCAGTTGTACATTTAGATGCATAAAACTCGTAAGTGTGTAACTTTACACAGAATAATTTGACTTTTGAAGTTTAAAAGAGTACGAGGATGTATTATGAGTTCTTGGAGAGAAGTTCGTTCTCGGTGTTAGAGTCTTTTCATTCATCCACTAATTTGTCTAAAAAACTAAAATTACAATCTTTTATGGGACCGAGGGAGTACTAGTATATTTTTTTTAATGAAGCCGGAGGGGTATTGCCCTACTCTTTATATATTGATATAGAAAGATAGGAAAAATATGAAATGTACAACATCATAGCAAATGGCTTCTTGAAGAAAATCTTGCTTCGTTCAGTACTTGCTGCAATATGCTCGAAGATTCGATCATTTCGGGTCAATCCAAATTGTCCAGCTTTCAAAAGGAAGCTTCGACGCATTTTGTCGATCTGTTTCAACAACCATTTTTGCATCGGGACGACTGTTAGGTGATAAACTGGTTGTGAAGTTAGCACACATTTTACTAGCGTCTCTCTGCCTGCCATGGACAAAAGTTTTCCTTTCCAGTCAGGAAGTCGTCCTCCGATTTTGTCGAGCAGAGGCTGGACGTCCACTCGTCGTAGCTTGCGTGTGTGTGGAGGGGGAGACCGAGGTATTTGTTGGGGAATTTTCCAATTTTTCCGGGGAAGTCGACTAGAGCCTCCTGAATCATATCATCATCACATCTTTTCGGGAAGATTTCGGTCTTGTTTAGGTTCACTTTTAGGCCTGAGCAATTGCTGAACACGTTTAGGATTTGGTTGATGTTATAAGGCTCGGTACGATCCGGTTGGCGAAAATGGCCGCATCATCCGCATAAAGGGAGCACGAGGTTGCCCTTGGGAAGATCGGGTGTAAAATTCCTCTACTGGCCGCCAGCTCGATAAGCCGGTGAAGTGGGTCGATAACAAGGATGAAGAGCATTGGGTTGCCCTGTCGTAGATAGTTATCTGAATTTACTATTTTAACAAAAATATTTGAAAATACAAATGTTGCCATATTTTCTACAAATTTGGTATGTGACACAAACATTAACAACAAGTGTCATTTTGAGTACCTACACGTCCCCGATCCAGACTGAGCATGTGTGCATGCACCATGCAGCATCAGTGCTCTGATCATCAGTGCTCACAGCACAGGTACGCCGTACGCATCTCCAGCAGTTCATAAATCAGGAACAGCTTCAGCGCTCAATGTCTCTATTCAACCTCTCCAATCACGCTGATCTCCGACGCCATGAAGAGGTTTACGCCTCACCTAAATCTGTTTGTGGCGGGATCTCTCTGCAAGGAGCAACTTCCCGGAGACCGGAAGTTTTTAGGACATCCTATGGCGTCGTGTAGAAGATGCCTGGGCCGCTGTCTGAATTCGCAGCGTTTATCCGTACTGTTAACGCGAGTATAGTTCTATGTATAAAGTATTTGCGATGGATCAAAGTGTGCCTTCACTGAATGAACTGGATCTCAGTTGCCAATCTGCCATTGTTAACTGTATCAGCTCAAACGAAGTCTTCCCACCGTCTATCTTAAGTACTCCCTCCATATCGAAATACTTACCGTCATTGACTTTTTTTCAACAACTTTGACCATTCGCCTTATTAAAAAATATTCAAGTACCAAATATTTTGTTTGCTACATGCTTTATTATTGTAAGTATTTTAAGCTTCACTTACCGCTTTTACATAATTACAATGATGTTTTTTGAATAAGACGAATGATCAAAGTTGCGAGAAAAAGTCAACAACGACAAATATTTCCATACGGACCGACAATTTTGAGGAGTTGAAGAAAGATACCGAGAATTCTTGCAACACGGGATCCAAAACGCATGCTTTTTTGATTCAGCGCTCCTTCTTTTGCCAGCGAGATCTGGAATTAACACATCACATGTTCGTTTTGGCCTTACAAATCAAGATTGCAAGAGGTCCAAAGTACTCAAAGTAAAAGGGCTCAAGCCTCAGGCGTTCTCAAAGAAAAAAAAAGTTTATGCGAAATGGCTCATCATGGCAAAATTTATCTGGGCCGCTATTCATTTTCCAACGTCGGGCCTATTGATATTGAGAACATGGGCCGTGAATATAGAGTTTCGGTTTGCCTAAGGCCCATATCCATAGTCGTTGCGACACCTACCGGGCTCAATTCAAAGTTTGTCCATTTGATGACAGACTGAAAGTTAGTCACTATCGCGCCTGTTTGTTTTTGTCTTATCTAGCCACTGTTGTTTGTCTTATCGTACCAACAAGTAGATCTTTCTCTCGAACAAACCAATGCCACCAAGCAATAAGTAAGCCGATTTTCTCTCGAAACAATCAATGCATGCGTATTGATCAACCACCAAACGAGCAACGGCTGTATATAGTCCATAATACACATTTTAAGGTTCATCTAATTGGGGCATTACCATATGACTTGACGAAGTCCACTATCTTCAGATCAAATTGCACACCAATTTGCAACTTTTTTCCCCGGTGATGTCCTCCACATCATCTATATATTGGGATGTCTAAGGCCAGGAGGCGGTACACGTCCATACGGCAAAAATGAGGCTGACATTCTTCTGCTATGTCCCAATGAGCCGGGAGATTCGTGCACCATGGGCTCCAGTCTGTGTAGCTGTAGGGTCTATGAGTGATCAGATCACTGTCAGTATTACTCTCAACGGATCCGTGCCGTTCTTGTTCTTCCTTTAACCCCCTGGACCCTGGTGCACACGCGCGGTGGCCGTTCCGCTCCGTTTCCCAATCAGCTTTCGCCTTTACACGCCAGGAGAAGAGAGGGATGTGATGTCCACATGACATTGGGGGTGTGCCCTCTTGGCTGCCTCGTGCGCGCACTTCTGAACATGAGGCATTCGTTAGACATTGCTTGGTACAGTGTGGGCCAGAAAAAAATATCAGCCTAATGGCACCTTGACGCTCGCCTGCAATCAAGTGAGCTCGTGTGTAACAAGTTTAACAGCTACGGAGCACCAAAGATTCAGAGCTGCATCATCACAGCTCAAACAACAAAGTTTAACAGAGAGCATCTCATGTTCAAGTCCAACAGGGGATCTCTAGTCGATCTTGCGTCAGAAAAACTGCTTGTTTGCGAGAGACTGCTACTCCAGAAGACTAGTCGCGGGCGCAGACTACCGTTCAAAGATCCGACTGAATCGACGTGAAAACAATGGCGATCGATCGACAGCGAGCAAGACGGGGAGCTGGAATCCTTAATTATTTGCAAGTGGAAAGGCCTTCCAAATTAAACCCAAGCGAGCTTTTTTTTTTCCATGACGTTTCCCGGCCCGTAGCTTTCACTGACGCCTGCGATGCCGCTCCCCGTTGAACATGAACCGGGCAGACACAGAGCCATGCCCTAAACCCATACGCAGGTCACTGTTCTTAGTCTCCGGCACGAGGTCAGTCCTCGAGTCAGACCCGTCTCCGGACTGACCCAGGGCGTGTTTGATTTGGGCTCACATAGGCGGCTCGAGCTCCCCGCGTGCATCTCATCTTGTTTGATTTCATTTCACTGTGGGCGAGCGCATGTCTCCTGCCGTGCAAAAAAAACACTCTCTCTCCCGGCTCCCGTCCAACGCTCATGGGGGTTCGTTTTTACGGAGCCGGGCTCGCTCGTGCTCGCGCGATGCTCGGTGGAAGCATCCCGTCACCTCTTCCTCCTCCCCTGCTTGTCCTTCCCCTCCGGCAACCCCCTCTTCCCTTTCCCCGCCGTTCTCCATGAGCCGACAAATCGCGGCTGCTGTTGCATCGGAGGCCGACCGGAAGTCGACGTCCACCGGGACGCGCTCCCGCTCGGCGCGCTCGGAGCCCGCGGGGAGGGAGGACGTCCGGGTACGCGTGCTCGCCGGCGGGGGTGGGAGGAGGACGTCCGGGTACGCGTGCTCGCCGGCGGGGGTGGGAGGAGGACTTGTCCCGGCGGGAGAGGGCGGACGGCGGCGTCGTGGCCGCGCGCGCGAGGGTCTCGGCCGGGGAGGCGGAGGAGGTCGCGCTTGCGCGCCCCCGACGCGCGGTGGCGCTCGACACCGGGTGGAGACGTCGGCGACGAGGTTGCGCTCCCGGAGGGCGGCGCGGTGGACGAGGCCCCGCACGCGCGGCAAACCGAGAAATGGTAGGTAAGCGCAATGCCGCCGCTCCCCGCTCGCCGCCGACGCCGTCCTCCGGGAAGCTCCGCACCATGCCGTCCGGGCACGGCGAGCCGGGCTCCGACGACTCGTCCTTCTCCCCGCCCGCGGCGCCGCGGGCGGCGCTCGGGCGCCGGCGACACCCGCGGCACACGGCGCTCGAAGAGCCGCTTGAACCGCGACCCGGGCGACGCCGCGGCGGACGGATCGATCGCGCGGTGGCCGGGGGCGAGCTCCCCCGAGCCCGCGCTCGCGGCGGCGGCGGCGGGGCGGAGCTCCCCCACGCCCATGGACGCGCCCGCGCGCGGCGGCGGTGGCCGGGGGGCGAGCTCCGAGCACCGGCGTGTGAGACGACCATGGCGGCGCCTAGCAAGTGTTCGATAGAATGCCGCAAAGAGAACCGAGGGGGTAACTTCACCACATTACGGATGCAAGGTCATTCTATCCATGTGTACAACAAATCAAACACAATCCCAATAACCCCGCTCACTAGAACAAATTCATCAAACAAGAGTTGTTGCCCAAAGCAACCAGGGCCGTGGCGGCCGAGGCCGGCTCGCCGACCTGGCCTTGCAGAGACAGGAAATCAAACACGCCCCCAGAGTCCCCCGCGGGCCGCAGCATGTGGCTGCTATGGTTGCCTTGTAGCTGTAGCAAACAGGTTGATTTTGTTGGGTGAAGAAAAACTGGCGCGGAATCTTTGGACTCGTTTGGCTCTGCTTCGCTCACACCATGGATGCTTTAGAGGTTGTAAAAAAGTTCTCATTGTCGGCGACAGTCGTTCTGAACTTTTGATTGCAGCTCCGTAGACTTGTGCAAGCGTATCTAGCTAGAGCCATGGTGGCAATTTGGTAGCGGTGTCGTGTGCCACTGAAGTGTGATCGCAAAATGCCCACGCACAATTTTCAAATTTCAATCGCAGTTGTTTACTTTCGGGTCCTTGTACAACTTTTACTATTCCTGATGAATAACCTGCTGCCGCCTGTAGAAAATAGGGCCAGAATCCTAGAGCACAAGTCAAGACCAGACCACCTCGTTGATTGGCACGGCGTTTTTCACTCGGTATATATATATATATATATATATATATATATATATATATATATATATATATATATATATATATATATATATAGCTCGACAGGGAGTGGAGAATATTGCAAAACGAAGACCGGCCGGCCGTAAGCAGGAGACGGTGGCACACCGGACACAGTCACACAGCAAGTGCGCCGTGAGCCACACCCTCGCTCCGCCCGTGCTTCTTCTCCGTCTCGCCATGTCGAAGCAGGACGCCTCCGACGGCGGCATCCCAGCCGCCGAGGCGCCGGCGAAGCGCCCTCCCCTCAACAAGTACGCCCTCGCATGCGCCATCCTCGCGTCCATGAACTCCATCCTCCTCGGCTACGGTACGCACGCGGCACTGAAGTGGGATATCGAGGCCATCCAATCAGGTTCTTAAGTCTTAACGTTGTCTCCCTGTACGAACGTGGCGGCCGCAGATATCTCGGTGATGAGCGGAGCGCAGCTGTTCATTAAGCAGGACCTCAAGATCACGGACACGGAGATCGAGATCCTCGCCGGCATCATCAACATCTACTCGCTCGTAGGGTCGCTGGCGGCCGGCCGGACGTCCGACTGGATCGGCCGGCGCTACACCATGGTGCTCGCGGCGGCCATCTTCTTCGCGGGAGCGCTCATCATGGGCCTCGCCCCGAGCTACGCGGTCCTCATGCTCGGCCGCTTCGTGGCCGGCGTTGGCGTCGGGTACGCGCTCATGATCGCGCCCGTGTACACGGCCGAGGTGGCGCCGACGTCGGCGCGCGGCCTGCTCACGTCCTTCCCGGAGGTGTTCATCAACACCGGGGTCCTCCTCGGCTACGTCTCCAACTACGCCTTCCACAGCCTCCCCGTGCATCTGAGCTGGCGCGTCATGTTCCTCGTCGGTGCCGTCCCGCCCGTCTTCCTCGCCCTGGGGGTTCTCGCCATGCCGGAGTCGCCTCGGTGGCTCGTCATGCAGGGCCGCATCGGCGACGCGCGCCGCGTGCTCGCCAAGACCTCCGAATCGCCCGCCGAGGCCGAGGAGCGGCTCGCCGATATCAAGAAGGCCATCGGTATCCCGGAGGGTGTCGGCGGCGGCGACGACGACGTGATTGTCGTTCCCCGCAACAAGGGCACCCACGGCGAGGGGGTGTGGAGGGACCTGCTCCTCCGCCCCACGCCGCCAGTCCGCCGCATCCTGATCGCCTGCCTCGGCCTCCAGTTCTTCCAGCAGGCCTCCGGCATCGACTCCGTCGTGCTCTACAGCCCCCGGGTGTTCCAGAAGGCCGGGCTCACGAAGGACAGCAACTCCCTGGGCGCCACCATGGCGGTGGGCGCGTGCAAGACGCTGTCCATCCTGGTGGCGACGTTCTTCCTCGACCGCGTCGGGCGGCGGCCGCTGCTCCTGACCAGCGCCGGCGGGATGGTGGTCTCTCTCGTGACGCTGGCATCGGTGCTGCACGCCATCGACCGGCTCCCGGCGGGGCAGTCGACGTCGTCGCTGGCGGGGGTGAGCATCGCGGCGGTGCTGACGTTCGTGGGGTCGTTCTCGATCGGGATGGGCCCGATCGCGTGGGTGTACAGCTCGGAGATCTTCCCGCTGCGGCTGCGCGCGCAGGGGTGCGCGCTCGGCACCGCGATGAACCGGATCATGAGTGGGACCGTCACCATGTCCTTCATATCGCTCTACAAGGCCATCACCTTCGCCGGGAGCTTCTATGTCTACGCCGGCATCGCTGCCGCAGGGTGGGTGTTCATGTTCTTCTTCCTGCCGGAGACGAGGGGCAGTAGCCTGGAGGACACGGAGAAGCTCTTCGGCGCTGGCGCTGGCGACGGCGGCCAGGACGGCAGGGAAGATGAGCGTGACGAGCAGAAGAAGTCCACGGAGTTGACTAGCAGTCAACAGCCAGCAGCCACTTGATGGGATGAAGTT
Organism: Cenchrus americanus; assembly: GCA_947561735.1. NCBI lineage: Eukaryota > Viridiplantae > Streptophyta > Magnoliopsida > Poales > Poaceae > Cenchrus > Cenchrus americanus. The sequence goes on along the minus strand of OX387243.1, from coordinate 156,098,978 downwards.
GGTGGCATCAGAACTGCTAGTGTGTACTAGACTAGTCAATAACAGGACAGGAACTGGTGATTTGTGGTCGGATTTGGGAGCGTGCAGGCGGGCTGGGAAAAAATCGGCCCCTATTCACGACACATGCTTGTAGAAATTAGGAAGTGTTTGGTCCAACCAGCGCCAATGAAAATGGAAACAAGTTACAGTTTGATCAGGGTTCACTGATTGTACTCGTCACCCAATATGCGTGAACCCCATGTGTTACGAAGCAGCATGAGAATGGGCCTGTTGCTGATTAAGTGACATGGTTCCTTACCTTCTCTCGTTGAGTTTTACCAACCAGATCCAGCATCTATGGAACTAATCAGGCTCGGCTTGATATGACCATGTCTGTAATGTCTAGGGACTTATATGGTATAAGCGCCCCCTCAACATCATCGATGCGGATCGCGTGAGCTGCGACTGAGCACTGAGCAGGCAGCAACGACAAGAGAGAAAACGAGAGCCGCGATTTTTTCTTGTTTTTATATTTATTTTTCATGATTTTTCAAAATATATGTCTCATTTCAAATTTTCAAATATATACCAGCATCGCCATTTGATGGGTTCCAACCATACGGCGGTTGGAGGTACTATAGTGTTCCAACCACTGCATCACACGACTGTTGTGAACAGTACCCGGCACGGGTATTGCAGCACTTGCAACCACCGTTAAAAAATCATAACATTTTTGTATGAACTCAGATGAAGATAAACTTTATATGAAAATGGTAACTTTCAACGAGATTTACAACTTTGTAGTTAAGATATTTTTATCTCAAATAATCAATATTCTATCCATATCTCAGTCTTTGGTATCAAGATTTGGATATTATATTGATTATTTGAGTTTGAAGATAGCTTCAAATGAAAAAAGTTTGAACTACAAAACTTGTAGATATAGTCGAAACTACAAATTTCATATAAAGTTTACCTCCATCTGAGTTCATAAAAAAATACAACGATATGCGCTCTGCTCTGTGGGATTTGAACCCCCAACCTCTAGCTTCGCGCGAAGACTCCCTTGCCACTACACTACACAACCACATATGTCCATATAAAGTAGTTGTGATATTTTATGTTTACAGGAGACAAAAAGAGAATTATTCAACACTCAATACTTAAAAAACTTCTGCCCACCAAGACTGAATGACTTTGATTTTCTCCCCTCTGTTGGTGCTTCTGGTGGATGCACTGTGGTTTGGGACAGATCAAAATTTCTTGGCTCAGCTGTCTTTCATAATGAATTTGGCCACTCAATCGAGTTCATCTGTAAGCTTACTGGTGAACACTGGATTTTAACTAACATTTATGCACTGTGCACGTCAGAAGGGAAATTGGTTTTTCTCGACTGGTTCAACCACATTGAGATGTCTGATGAAACAAAGTAGCTCATCCTGGGGAACTTCAATCTGCTTAGATCCCCTGAAAATAGAAATAAACCTGGCGCTAATACCTCTGAGGTCTTGGCCTTTAATGATGCCATTAGTAGGCTTGGCATTGCTGAAATTCCTTTAAAAGGATGCAAATTTACTTGGACCAACAAACAACAAGAACCCCTACTAGAGAGACTTGATTGGTTCTTCTGCTCCAACTCTTGGCTTTCCTTAATGCCAAATACCTGGGCATCCGGGCTCTCGAGGGATACTTTAGATCACACTCCATGCCTCATCACTTCTACAACAAGTGTTCCAAAACCCCAGGATTTCAGATTCGAGAATTACTGGCTTGAACACAACCAGTGCTTAGACATCCTTCAGCGTGGTTGGAACCTCCCCACCCAGCGGGTTGATAAGGCTAGCCGTTTGATAAGGCTAAAAGAATTAGTGCAAAATTTAAAAACCTTAGAAGGGTTCTCAAAGCCTGGAGAAACCAACTTCCCAATTTAGCCAGAACCATTCAAAACGGCAAGGATGTCATTCTTTTCTTGGACACACCGGAGGAAAGCAGGGATCTTACTCTTGAGGAATGGAACTTCAGAAACACTGTCTCTGAACAGCTTCAGTCTTTACTACATCAGCACAAAATCTATTGGAAACAAAGAGGTGCCATAAAATGGGTTAAGTTTGGAGATGAATGCACAAATTTATTTCACACTAATGCATCTATTAAGCATAACAAAAACACAATCACTATGCTCAGAGATAATACAGGAAGGGAGCTTCTGAACCATGAAGAAAAGGTTGACTTTATTTGGCTCTCTTTCAAAGAAAGACTTGGGACTTCAGAATTTAATGGGTTGAATATTGATCTTGATTCTCTCATCAACCCTTCACATAACCTTGACTGGCTACAAGAGGAATTTACCAAGGAGGAAATTGATAAAATCATGAAAGACTTTCCAAGTCAAAAATCTCCAGGCCCTGATGTCTTTAATGTAGTGAATTCCTTAGAAAGTGTTGGCCTTTAATTGCTGAGGAGTTTTATGATCTTTGCAAAGATTTCTTTGATGGGGAGGTATGCTTGAGAAGCATTAATTCCTCATTCATCACCTTGATCCCCAAGAAGGACTGTCCTGTTAACATTGGAGATTTCAGGCCTATATCCCTCTTAAACTTCTCAATCAAACTTCTCACTAAGCTCCTAGCTGAGAGACTGTAAAGAGTTATTATCTCCTTAGTTCATGCCAACCAATATGGCTTCATAAAAACTAGAACCATACAGGACTGTCTGGCTTGGGCGTTTGAGTACATTCACCTATGCAAATCAACAAGAAAAGAGGTGGTGATCATCAAACTGGATTTTGAAAAGGCCTTTGACAAAATTGAACATCAAGCTATCATTGAGATCATGCAAAGTAAAGGTTTTGGCCCAAGGTGGGTGGGATGAATCAAACCCATCCTTGACTCAGGCACTTCTTCAGTCCTTCTTAATGGAGTTCCTCGCAAGGTCTTCCACTGCAAAAGAGGAGTGAGACAAGGGGACCCTCTTTCCCCCCTTATTATTGTCCTTGTTGTTGATCTTCTTCAATCCATGATCAACAAAGCCAGAACCCAAGGCCTCCTCAATCTTCCCATGCCCAACAGAGCAGGAAATGACTTCCTAATTGTCCAATATGCAGATGATACCCTTCTACTCATGGAAGCTTGTCCCAGGCAGCTCTTAGTACTCAAAGAAATCCTTTCCTCTTTTGCTTCTGCAATAGGTCTTAAAGTGAATTATAATAAGTCCATCATGCTACCAATCAACATCTCTCAAGAAAAACTCCATGAGCTTTCTTCCTCCTTTGATTGTTAGGAAGGTAGCATGCCTTTCACATACTTGGGCCTGCCCCTTGGCTCCACAAAACCCAGAATGGAGGACTTCTTACCCTTGGTTCAGAAAGTGGAAAGAAATCTCATTTCAACCTCTGCCTTGCTATCTCAGGCAGGGAAACTAGAAATGGTTAACTCAGTGCTCACTTCCATTGTCATCTATCAATGCTGCACTCTGAAACTACACAAAGGGATTGTGGACCAGATTGACAAATATAGGAAGCACTGTATATGGAGGGGTTCAGACATAAACTCCAAAAAACCCCCCAAAAGCTGCTTGGTCAAGTGTGTGCCTCCCTAAGAGGGAACGGGGACTTGGAGTAATTAATTTACACACACATAATGATTCCCTGTTAATGAAGTTCCTCCATAAATTCTATGCAAAGGCTGATATCCCATGGGTCCACCTCATCTGGGATAATTACTATGCAACAGGGAAATTGCCTGGCCAACAAAATAAAGGATCTTTCTGTAGGATCTAGGATACCAACTAGAGGGGGGTGAATAGGCGGTTTAAAATCTAAAAGCACAACACTAGAGAAATTTAATTAGAACCACAGGAGGATTAAATCTCTACCTATTCTATTCCTATGTTGGGGGTTTGCGGCCTAGGGTGACAAGATAGAATTCAATCTCTAGAAATTAAATGGTCAAAGTAAAGTACTTGAAAGGAAATTGAGCAAAGAAATAACCAAGCACAAGAGACGAATTTTATCCCGTGGTATCGATGACTTGCCGGTCACCCCTAATCCACGTTGAGGTGGATTCAACGTTCAACCGCTCCTCTATCAAGACACCGCTTGATCTTGAGCCGGTTAGAACCAAAGAACCACTCCACACCTCGATTCCACTAGAGTTGCTCTTTACCGCTCCGGTGAGGTGAGCACAATACCTCTCACAACACGAAATCTCGAGCCACACACAATCTTCTTGCGAGCTTCAGCGGATTCTTCCACCACCAAGCCGTCTAGGAAGCGGCAACTTCCAAGAGTAACAAATCAACCACTTGCTTGATGATTCCCTAGTGCCACAAAGATCAAAACCTTGATGCAATGCACTAGAACCTCTCAATCTCACAAAGAATGCAACCACTAAGCCAAGTGAGTGTGAAGCGTCCCCTCATCGAGAGGTGACCAAATGTGACACAAATACCGGTCCCGGAGGGCCGGTAGCACATTTATTACAACGGTGGAATCGATCTTTTACATTACGGCGACAAAAAGGGCACGGTAGTGCCAACGCTACAAGGAACAACACAAACGCTAGCGACCACACTACAATAGCAAAGGCTTCCATCGCCTCCTCGCAGTACCACACCATGGAAGCTTTCGGTAGGGCCACAGGTACACGAGGCACGGTTGGGTGTAGGGCACGACCTACTCAACGTCTTCGGGAATGTAATCGGGATCCTCCTCTGTAAAATAGTTAGTAAAACAAGGGTGAGCACATACGTACTCAGCAAATCCAACCCCACCCACGGAGGGGCTTATAAGCAGAATCATGCATAGGGTATAACAAGGATTTGGTTAAGGTTCATTTTAGCAAACTTACACATGCAGGGGTTCATTTCAAAAAGGTTTTCGCAATTCATTCCCAAGCAACTCACTTGTTTTAGGAAAAACCACTATGGATCTACCGGACTTCCCGTCCGTCGTAGCCCGAGCGCACGGCCACACACTTCACCCGAGAAAACAACTCACGCCGGAAAACATCCCGTCCCAAACACTAGTTTTTGTGACCACACCGTGACTCGTCCAATACCGTGGACACGACTATTCGAATAGGTTTGACACTGCGAGAGGTTGTACATCTTTACCCACAAGTAGGGTACCCGTCACACGGACACCTCGG